>JARHVA010005744.1:505000-767500 GCA_037957365.1 Torreya grandis | reverse complement strand
TCTATAGCGAGTCAATATAAAAATAAAACATGCCTATGAATGCCATGACTTAAACCCTTAGGGTTTAACTCAAAAACCCTATAATGTCTAAGAGAAAAGATAAATCAATTTTGAGCTCATTTCTTCTCAATTAACCCTATGAACCATATATTTAAGATTCTCTTGAAAACCCCATAACTGATCTTCTATTAATTGCTCTTCAAGTGGTCCAGAAATGGTCTCTATAAAATCATGATAACTTTTCATTGTGCAACTATAAAAACATGATTATCTCTCCATCAATTCTTCTAATCCTCTTACATCAATCAATCCATAATTCCCCTTTTGACATAAATGACAATTATATGACCATCATAGTCCTTCATTTAACTACCTTTATCCTCTCAAGAATGTCAAATAAATGTGTGTCACATCCCTAAAAATTCCTCACAAGACTTGGAAATGTTTCCTACTTAGAGGTATATCCAAGAGAGAGTTCAAAGGCAAGGAGAAGTGTTTTTTGAGAAGGCTAAGTCACATGTTTCATAGTATATTATGCAAGGGCCTTCATCTTATGATCAATAGGGAGAGATCTCTAATGAGATAGTGCTTGAATTTGAGGCTTACCTTGATAAATAAGTTGAGCTTACAAACCAACTATTATATCATTTAGTGGAAGTTGAAAAAGCAATTCCATCTCATCAGGAATTTCTTCCCTTCATACCCCAAGCTACAATACTTAAAATGTAAGGGGATCCTAAACCCAAGTTTCTAACTTGGAAATAAATGCAGCAATCAAGGGAGAGAGAAGAGCAGTCAAACATAAGCCCAAGTGCCAACTTGGAAAGAAATAATGAGATCATTCATTCCCATACCTCTCCCTCCTTGGAAGTCTAAGGCATTTCCCTCATGTAAATATATTTAGGGAAATATGAAGTAAAGAGAGGAAGTGATGGTTGTCAAATATGAACAACTAAGTAAGGAAATGAAGTAGTCATGGCAACACCATTGTATTTGACTCACCTTGTTCAGATTTTCCAAGGATCGACCATGTCATCCCTTGAGAAGGATCCTCTCCTTTATAAATAAAATGAATAATAATTAGTTTTAGTGATAAAATATGAGAGTGACTTGAGTGAAAAATAAGAGGAAATTATGATTGGGACACCCCTTATCAAGGATTGGTGTGAATCAATATTTCACAATGCAAAAGAGTATGATCTTCAAGAGGTTATTAGGGTGTAAGATAAGTTTTAAGATGAAGACACTCCAATTTAAAAATATATGGTTCCTAATAACTCCTTGATCACATTGTAGCTGATTATGATAGTTCACAAAAACTTGTAGCAATAGTAGAAGACAAGTGCAGACCAATCAATGAAGATGATGGACAAGGTAAATTTGAGAGAATGTTAAATCATCAACTTGTTACTAAAGATGAGTTAATTTCAAAAGACCAATCAGAGATAGTAGAGAATGACTTACAACCTTATGATCATGATCAAGAAGGTGACATTTTAAACTATGATGTGCTTGCTCTTGCACCTTCTACTTTTTAACTTGAAGAGGGTCTAATTATAGTTGAGCTAGATAAGGACCAATCAATGGATATTTTTGAGATAATTAACTTAGGATAATCTTTGCTTTAAGTTGATTCAATTTAGATTGAGAGAAGTAATTCTATAAAGCAATAATGAATCAACCCTTCAAGTAAACCATTCCAAGAAGTTGTCTTATCAGAAGATGACTTGTTTGAGATTTTCAAGCAAGGTTATCAACTCCTCAATCCATATTCAAATGTATCTTCACTATTGGAAGGTGTAATTAAACTCAAGTGGCCTCAATAATTCATGAAACTAGATGCATCTCTCTTAAAATATAGCCTTTCAACCATGACACAAGGGCCACCTCAAACTATCCAACATGACCATCAACAACTTATGACTAAGGTAGAATTGAAATTATTGATACAAAGTAGAAGGATATGGGAGGTGTATGACTGGGTATTGGACACATATATACAACCCATGAATATGGAAAACCTAAGAGGCCATGAACATGCTAATGCTCCTAGCTTTACGTGGGAGCTCTCATAAAGTAAGCAATGATTAATTGGACTCAAACCAATATGTGGTAACTAGACTTCATGGTTTCATATTGGTCAATCAAGTTTTCCATTTGATCCTAGAGGAAGGAATTTGATATCAATTTTAGTTTTTTTTATCATGATTCAATAAGTAGTCATCACAAGTTTTTTGTTTTTTTTTTTGTTTTGTTGTCTTGTCTTATTTTTTTCCTTAGGTTAGGTGTGTTTCTTAGGCTTATATGTGTTTCTTTTATTATCTTTGTTGAGTCTTATTAGTTTGTTATAGTCATTAAGATTTTATGAGTGATAATTTTTTGGTAGTATGATATTAGTCATCAAAACCATGTTTTCATGTTTGAAAACTATCATTATCATTAAAATTTAGTGGGTTCCCTTGACTAGCAGGCTGGTCAACCCCTGTGAGTCACCAAAAATGTTGGTAATTTGGCCTCCCAAGGCCAAATTCCAACACCTATAACAAAAAAAAAAATCTTTTAAATAGATTATGTACTTTTTAAATAATGATAATATCTACTGGATGCATTTTATATCATTTTCAACAAGCTTCTTGTGTGATTCTAGAAGTTTTAGTGCTAAAAATGCTTATTTTGAGGCTATTCATATATTTTTCAAGGTAAGATTAAGATTAAATAATATTATATACCTTAACTCACCATTATAAGTTCAAAAAAGTTATTTTTAGGAGGTTTTAGGTCTTAAATTGAAGAAAACCATTTCATCTCTCATATTGACCTCCTTTGTAGCTCTAAAAGGATAGTTTTTAATTACTTAGTGCAGAAAGAGGAGAGATAGTAAGGATATGAAAATTTGTAAATTTTTAGGGTTATAATTAATATTTAAATTAGTGTATTTTTTTTTTTATTGGTGGCCTCTAATTTATGAATAATTTCTAAGAGTGATAGCATGTCACTATGGCCTATTCATCTAAGAGGGGTATGTTCTTACACTTGTTTCTCAAGATAAAAATTATATTTAATGGAATGGTTTTGAGGGTGTTTTATAAAATTATTTTATATACCTTTAATGGTGGTTTCATCATCCAATTCATCTCTATTATTTACTTTCACTTGGAGAGAAAAGGCCTTGGTGTATAGACTGTTTCAATCGATTATATTGTAAGTCTTTATTTTTATTCATGATGGTCATATTAAAAGGATTATAGTGATTAATTTTTAATATAATATCTCTCAATTTAATTTAATCCATGGTATTTTATCTGAATATGTGTCTCTTTATCCATGACCTTCAAGTGTACTTGCTTTGGAGACCTAGTCTATGTGTGAATAGTCCAACGGAGGTTTGAGGTTCCAATTTGATTCAAAAAATATTAATATATCATTATGAATGTATTGTATATGATATTATACTCTTGAAAATGACTAAATGTTCAAGATAAGAGTTTATACACAATCTCTAATAAGATTCACAGTTGTTTCCTTCATAGGCATGTTGTATAGACTTTTGAGTGTTTTGAAGATGTTCACTGCTCATGAAAAGGCTTGATATATCTATTCACACCTTATTATATACTTTAATACCTCACTACTATCACCAAGTGTCTGAAATGGACTAGAGACTTTGATTCTCAATGCATAAGACATTTACATGGATTGGCTATACTTATGGTTCGTATAAGACCAATCAAGTGAATTTAAGGTGATAGAATTTTTGTTAACTCTCTAAAAATTTAAATAATGAAGTGGTTTGAGGGTGTTTAATGAGATTTAATAAATTAAGAGAGTGACTATTTTCATCTTTCATTATCAGGTAGACATGTATAATCCCTAGGCCTATAGGTCCTTATTTGAGACCAAAATCAACATCATACCAATACAAAGCAAGCCACATAAGAAGTCAATTCAAGTAGAATAGACAATTTCATAATCATCAAAGAATACCTAAGATATTATAGTTAATTGTGGTCAGTTAAAGGTCAAGAACTGGGATGATAGTCTACAGTAACCCATAATTCATACAAGTGAATGGACAAACTTGAAGTGGCCTAGTGATTGGTAAAGAGGTGTGTATGTTTATTAAGTTCTTGAAAATTTAGGAGAATTAATATAATATCCAAACCTATAACATTGAGCCAAAAATAAATGCAATTTCTCTAGCTCACTTAGGCCTGCAATGAGTATAAAGTTAAATGGCCTTAAAATAGTAACCTAAAGGTCATTAATGAAGTAAATAGGCCTCAGTATAGCAAAATAGGGATGTATTAGATTAAAACATGATAAAACCATAAATAATCAATGGAGAAGTGGATTTTAAACCATTCACATCTTGTAAGTATGGAACTGAGCATAAGGGGTAAGTTTGCAAGTCAAATAATAGTCAGGTTTCCCTTATTATCAGTCTTTAAGGTAATTTTGTAAAGTTTAAGGTAATATTAGTTGCTTGTTTCCATTCCACCCAATAAACTTCATGGAAAGACTAGTCTCTCTACAAGATAAATATGAATAATAAAGGGTTAATGGGAGTCTTATGAACATTTTGTGTCTTAAGACTAGTTCCCATCTCTTTTAAATCTGTACAAGGGTTTGATGACCACTTATAATAGGCATTAAGAATAAATGTGGTTGGGAAGTCTCTTAAAGACAAAGTAGTAAGTTTAGGAATAATTTTAAGGTATCCTAAAGTGAGGTTAAAATGCTAGATAATCATCATGACCCATCCCAAGGTATTCACCTCATGTACCATATTTGGACTATCTCAGTCCGTATAATAGGATTGACATTTATTTATAGTTGAATGTTTAAATGAAAAAACAAATATTTGACCTTAGGAAAGAGTTAATGGTGGATATATTATATCTCATGAGGATACTCTCAAGTTAAGAGTAACTTTTACAAGTTAAGGATGCCTATATAGAGTAAAACAAACCTCTCACCTAGCCAAGAGTGCAAAATGGCCATCTACAACCAAGTTAGATTAATAAGTAGGCTTGAGGTGGATTAAATAGGTTTAAGTATGAAGGAAGGTTTGAAGGTTTTTTGAATTATCTCATAGTTTATTAAAATTTCTTAAGTATTGTCAATGACCTTCTTAAAGTTTTATAACACCTAATTTTCACCTACAACCATTTGGGTTAAAGTGCAGTCAAAGGCATGGGTGACATTATGGAAATTAAGATTTAATTAGGGTCAAATTAAAATGGAGGATTCATATTTCCACCTTAGATATACCAATAGGTCAGTATAAAACCAATATAAGCAAAGGAACTTGATCAAAGTTGAGTTTGATCTCCATCCACAGTCAATAGACTACCTACAAGTAGTTTAAGAAACATGAAGATAATGAGAGTTGGAAAATATTTTTATAAATAGGGCTTAAAATAAATTGGATACTTAAAATAATGTTTAAATATCTGATAAGATGATTGATGACAAAGGTGAGAGCTTAAAACCATAAACATTGTCAGGAGGCAAGCTACAGGTTTGTTGCCTACTTATGAGCATTTGCTTGATTAATGGAGAGAGTAAGGGACTGTGAAAAGTCTAAAATTATGGATATTACTTGATTAATGGTTTTATAATTCAATTAAAACCATATTTAATCCTTAGAATTTATCATGAAGGAGAAAAGGTAAAAAACTCAGTTATGCCTAAAACCCTATAGTCACACTAGTGGGAAATCCAAATCATGAAGGAAATTGTTGACTTGAAGGATATAAAGGCATTATTAGGCTATGAAAATTGGTATAGAGTTTTTTTATGAGCTAAAAAAGAGTTTAATGATAATTCCAATTCCATACCAGTAGTGAAATTATCCACTATTTTGTCTCAGACCTTACCCACTCATTGGGCAAGGGTAGTCATGAGACTAAGAAGCCTATGTGAACTCCAAGCATGAAAAAAGAATATAAAACCTAAAAAGGGGGTTTTATGGTATTTAATAGTCAATAAAATGGTTCCCATACACTTTAAAGTGGAAAAAAATCTTAGGGTTTGGTCCAAGAGCCATTCAGGGCTAGTAAGGAGAGATAATCTCATAACCCCAATTACCTTGATCAATATACCATAAGCACATAAAGGGGTAACCATCACTTAAAAATAATGTATAATAATTTTGGGTGTTTATATAAAGGTGTATGAACTATTCACATAACTAGGAATGACTTTTGAGATCTAAAACTCAAACTTGACCTCTCTCTATATTGAAGAGAGCTAAGCAAGCCACCCTAGGAGCAACTTCAAATGATCGTACCATGTATCACACATTAATTGGGAATCTAAAAAAAATTGGATATATTAATGGTTATATAAATAAGGTTTTAAAATTGGAATGAGTTCATTTTTATGCTCCATATTTATGAACAATCATCAAGACCCCAAATAGGTCTTAAACCCTCCTAACACCCCAGTTGTGACTAGTTTGTAGAGATAGACCTTAAATTCACATCAAATGACACAAATTGGCCATAAAACCTACCAATTTTTGTTTTATACTCTCTTAGGATACTACTTATGAAATTTGGATATACCTTCACTTGTATGGATTTGTACAAAACTATAATTTTTTAAGTTTTTGGCCTAAAATAGGCCTTAAAATCACATCAAATGCAACAAATTTCCCCTAAAACCTACCAAAAGTTGTTTTATACTCTCTTAGGATCCTAAATATGAAATTTGGATATACCTTCACTTGTATGGATTAGTACAAAACTATAATTTTTCAAGTTTTTGGCCTAAAATAGGGTTTTGGAGAACATGAGTTGATGTCAATCAATGGGATAGGTGTTTAAAGACTTATTTTACCTATACAATATAAAAACAAATATAGACAAATATGCTCAAAAGTTCCCAAACCATTCAAATCTTTTAGGCTAGTCTAAAAATGCTTCAAAAGGGCAAGCTTGTCAATGGCCATTTCAACATTTTCATAATTCCATAGTGTTCTAGATCACCAAATTTGACATGGAGCATGTTTATATAATATTCAAAGTTAATAAAGTGTTTTTTTGGAGTTTAAAATGTGTTTGGGGTCGTAAGATCAATATTTTCACTTTCTAGGCCTAGGAGGGCTAATTAAGCCTAATCTGAGAGAGAAAATAAGCTAGAAAGTATATCTATACTCAGGATTTGATATTTTTATGGAGAAATAAGGGGATATAGGATATAAAAAAATAATCCCACTTTTCCATAGTCATCTCTAGATTCTTCTAGGCAAGGAGCTTTAACTATTTTAGGGCTATAATGATTTGAGAAGAAATTCATGGTTTTGGTGAAAAGTTGAGTATTTTTTAGTGTTTTATGAATTCAAATGCCTTTTTATAGGTCTGATATGCTATTTCAAGACCAGCCCTAAAATATATTTTTATTCATGTAAACTCCAATTTTTACTTGTACGCCCTCTTGAAAATGAGTGTTTTAAGGAGCTTAAACACTAAAACATTGTATAATGCTTCATATAAACTTTTCCAAGGATAATATACATTATCCAAACCAAAAATTAATATATAATAAGTAATGAGTTATTTTTTATAAGGTTTCAAAGGTTTTAAAAGGCCCAAAGACTAGAAAAATACCTTCTCTCCTTTCAACGCCTAGGTTTGTTGAAGGAGTCAAACTTGCACTTGAAGGCTTCTAACAACCCATGGATCATTGAAGGGCCTCATAAATGTATTATAAGAAGTTTTAAATGAAGAATAAAATGGGATTTAAATCCTATTTCCAAGGGGAAGGATGAATTATTCAATAAAGACACATGACCAAGAATATAGGATTCTTGATCAAATATTTAGGCACTTATTTGAGTCAAACTCCACCAATCAATGAAGAATACTTCCTTCACAACTTATTCATGCTTAAAAAAAAGTTTAATTCCAACCTATATTCCATTTTACAAAGATGAAGAAGATATTAATCATGAAGTGGTACGTAGCATTTGGAGGATTAAATTAAGGTCATATTTCCTAGTTTTGGCAGCTCTTGGCACTCTCCTTGTCCCTGTCTTAGGCATGAGGAAACTCTAATAAGATTAATACTTTGTAAATATTATACATTTTTGGCCCACAATATCTTTCATGGTTTGATGAATCAGTGGATCAAAGGTTTAGAAATGAGTTCAGTAATGCAAATAGAGGGATCCAAGTAGGTTCTCATATGTTCTAAGCATTCAAAAGCATGGACTAGGTTTCATAAATATTAAGAATAATCAACACCTTGAGAGAATGATCAAAAAATGAGTTTTGAAATTTTTTGAGCTATATCATCATTAGGACATCATATAAGAGCAAATAGGCCAATCTCTTTATGAAATTGTTATCTTTACTCAAAAAGCATCACATGATCAACAAATCATGCATAATAGTAGTTCTACATAATAAGATCATCTTATGAAATTTTCATGCCCACACAAGCTTTTTGGCTCAAGTTATAAGTTTATAAATGTGTACCTACAACATAAGATGTTAGTGTTAACATAAAGTTTAAGCTTGATCAAAATAAATCATTTTGAGCTTAAATTTGATGGTCATGAAAATGTCAATGATGGTCATATGAACTTAATTTGATGAGAGTGAGGATGTCAATTTTAAGCTAATGAAATATCCATTAGTTTTCAAATAGTGGGTCCTAACAGATCTAATATTCCTCACTCGATTGTACATCTTGATCCAATGGTACAAGATGAGTCAAATAGTCAAAGATCTCAAGAGGTTAACATGTGGCATAAGCATATGAGGTTATAGACTGATAGTGAATCATGAGAATCAATACATGTTTTACATGTGGAATAAGCTTAGATATAGTTGAAAATTCAAGGGGAAATATCAATGGCTCTCACTTCACTGTACATGTCAAGATCAATGATGTGAGCAAAGGTCAATATGTCAACAAAATGAGTCAGATATTGATAAACCATTAGAACAAGGATTAACCAAAGAATTTTAATGGAAGTTAAGAAACTTTTTTTAATGGAATAAAATAGGTCTTTTAGGATCATCCTTTTTCTATTTAATCTTGATCTAATGTTATTAATGTTAGGTGACCCCTTATCAAATAGAAGCACAATTGATTACTTTTTTATAAGCAATTAAACACAGAATTATACCAGAATGATTAAGTAACTAGAAACTTGAGACAGCAAAGAATTTGAGAGACAATACACACTCTTGTATTAAATATTACTAGAAGAAAATAAAATAAGGAAGATGCCACTTCTTCCTCCACCTCAAAGGCTTGCCACACCTCAAGACCTTCTTCCCTCTCTCTCTTGCTCAACACAACAACTCTATAGCCTGAGTTATTATCCCTCCTTGAATGCTTCAGCTGATCTCCTTGACCTTACACCTGTAGATCTCCTTGACCTTGCTTGCTTCAATGCCTTTACTTGCCTTCTTGATAATTACAATACATGCCTCATGGGTCTTTAAATAGAATCCCATGGTTACAAAAATAGAACTCTAACTACAATAATTAGACACACAGCTCGTGACTTAAATTAGTCCTTTAAAATGTAAACACTCACTTCATTTAACTGACTGTTCATCAATAATAGTTCTGGAATGCACAGGGGACTGATGCCGGTCCCTACTTGCCTGGTGCTGCCGATGTCAGCCGACTAGCTGTCATCACTGGTTGCCTTCTACACTGCATCTGACTGATGTCGATCATGATGCCAATGCTGGTGCTTCTGGTTCTTCAGGAACCTTCCTCATGTTTGCAATAGTTGAAGCTTTTAGCTCCACACCCTAACAATCTCCCACTTGGAGATAAATAGCTGCTACTATACCTGTACCTATACACCATCTATTTTGTTCTCTTGGCTCTGTATCCCTCTTCAAAGTCACTCTTGAAGACCAACCACCATGCAAACCTGTGATGCTATACCTGTCACTTATGCCACAAGAATTTTGCTGCTCCCAAATTCTTCATGACATACTTCTAAACCAACTCTACCCTTAGCTCAGAAAACTCCCTGTTTATGAAACCCTGCAACAAGTAACACAATACAGTAATAGGATAATGAGCTAATATTATCCAACCTAGTAAAGATAAATACAATGGTAAAACCTCCATTGTCTGCAGCCTAATCAAGACCATATACC
Source organism: Torreya grandis (assembly GCA_037957365.1). Taxonomy (NCBI): domain Eukaryota; kingdom Viridiplantae; phylum Streptophyta; class Pinopsida; order Cupressales; family Taxaceae; genus Torreya; species Torreya grandis. Next base: position 757,364 of record JARHVA010005744.1, on the reverse strand, counting down.
ATAGCCTTCTGTCTCACGTGTCCATTCACTCTCTTCTCTAATATGGGAATCCATCCCTCTATCCAGTGCTTTCTTCTAGCTGACAACTCTACCAACAAATACCTATTTGGTTCTTCTCCAAGGACTCACACTCCTCATCCATGCCAAGCTCCCACTATTTTTGGATTCTACCTGCATTGCTTCTTCCATCTTCCTAGTTATTGACCATCAGTAAGCAATATAAAGAAGGTGAACAATGAATATGAGGTTCACTTACCATTTTTGACCTCCATATGGGTGTTTGAGACTCCTTGATAGCTTGCTGTCCACCCAACATCCATTCCAATGACTGATCTCAGCCATCTCCCAGTCTGCTCCTGATCGATGTCAGTTCCCTGCACTGACCCTGACTACCGATGCCATTTCCCTGGCCGACGCCGGTGTCCCCCCTGTCGATGTCGGTCCTGATGACCGACGTCAGACTTCTCCTACCTAACCTACTGACCCTACTGGTCTGCACATGACCAATGTCAGTTTTTGTCTGGCCGACATCGGTGCCATAGGAGCATCGACGTCGGTACCTATGTTTTTTTGCAAGTGATGAATTTTTCATTCGTGAGCTCATCTTGGATCAAACCTCTATCCATGTTGCCCTGCTCAGATTTATTCAACCCCTGTGACTAATCTCTGTCCTTCATCTCCTCCATAAACACCAAGGCTTCTTTGTTCCTGTCAAAAGCATCAAATTTCCTTTTCCTGCAATGAACTCTATCTATGCTTTCTGAATCTAAACACATACCTTTTGATTCAAGAATGTCCATTCCCTTCTTATTCATGTGACCAAGCCTATTAAGCCACATCTTTGAATCTACAGGTGAAGTAGATAAACCAGAAGTAGAATCAGTAATACAAGTAGATAGATAAAGAGTATCTACTTTCTTACCTCTTGCTAGAACAAGTGCACCCTTGGTAACCTTCCAAGAATCCGCTGTGAGGGTTATTGCGCATCCCTCATCACCCAACCTTCCTACAGAAATCAAACTCTACTTCAGAATTGGAACATGCATGACCTCCTTCAACACCCATGTGTTGTCAATCTGCAATCTCAACTGCACTTTCCCTTTGCCAACTATCTGTCAAGGCGTACCATCCCCTAAATAAAGCACTCCAAAGTCTCCCTGTTCATACTCATGGAACAAATCTCTGTTTGGGGATGCATGAAAAGATAAACCAGAATCTAAAATCCATGATCCTACCTGACTATCCAAAGAAAGTATGAGAGCATCCTGTACCACAATATTTACATCCTTTGCTTCTTCAATACTTGCATGTTGATTCTCTTTATCTCTCAACCAACACTCCTTCTTTGTATGTCCTTTCTTTCCACAAAACTAGTAGGTAACACCTTTGGATTCAGATCTCCTTCCTGACCTTGATTTCCTTTGCTCAACCTTCTCCCTTTGCCTTCCCCTGCTTTCTGCACTTAGAGCATTACTTGATGATTCACCTGTGCTTCTCTTGTGTATTTCCTCATTCAAGATCACACTCACAACATCATCAACTTTTAAGATTTTAGAGGCAGATGCAGAATTACTTACTGCCATAACCAAACTATCCCAACTTTCAGGCAAAGAACATAAAATCAAGAGAGCCTTTACCTCATCATCAAAAAAAATATTGACTAAAGCTAATTGGTTTACCAAACCATGGAAATCACTGAGATGAGTATGTACCAATCCACCTTCCTGCATTTACAAATTAAATAGTTGCTTCATAAGATATACCTTATTAGAAGCCAAGGGCTTTTCGTATAAATTCGCTAAGGACTTTATCAACTCTTCCATTGTCTTGCACTGTGATAAGCTGGAAATCACAGATGATGCAAGGCTCAACCTTATGGAATCAAGAGCCTTTTGATCAAGAACACTCCATTATTCATCCTTCATATTTGTGGGCTTGCATGCAACCCCACCCAACGGTAAGTATAGATCCTTCTGATACAGATAATCCTTAATCTGCATCCTCTAGTGTTGATAATTCTTTCCGTTAAACTTCTCCATTCATAGCTTACTTTCTTCTGCCATTGTTGAACTCCCACTCAATCAGAAAACCTTGTGAATGACCTGTAATCAAAAACAATAACCTGATCCCTGCAAACCGTAGCTCTGATACCAACTATTAGGTGACCCCTTATCCAACGGAAGCACAATTGATTACTTTTTTATAAGCAATTAAACATAGAATTATACCAGAATGATTAAGTAACTAGAAACTTGAGATAGTAAAGAATTTGAGAGACAATACACACTCTTGTATTAAATATTAATAGAAGAAAATACAATAAGGAAGATGCCACTTCTTCCTCCACCTCAAAGGCTTGCCACACCTCAAGACCTTCTTCCCTCTCTCTCTCTTGCTCAACACAACAACTCTATAGCCTAAGTTATTATCCCTCCTTAAATGCTTTAGCTGATCTCCTTGACCTTACACCTGTAGATCTCCTTGACCTTGCTTGCTTCAATGCCTTTTCTTTCCTTCTTGATAATTACAATACATGCCTCATGGGTCTTTAAATAGAATCCCATGGTTACAAAAATAGAACTCTAACTACAATAATTAGACATGTAGCTCGTGACTTATATTAGTCCTTTAACATGCAAACACTCACTTCATTTAATTGACTGTTCATCAATAGCAGTTTTGGAATGCACAGGCGACCGATGCCAGTCCCTGCTTGCCTAGTGCTGCCGACGTCGGCCGACTAGCTGTCGTCATCGGTTGCCTTCTGCACTACATCTGATTGACGTCGATCATGATGCCGATGCTGGTGCTTCTAGTTCTTTAACAACCTTCCTCATGTCTGCAACAATTAAATCTTTTAGCTCCACACCCTAACAATTAAATGGACACACTGATGCCACCAAGGTGATAAAGAATATAAAGGACCACCATCAAGGCTAAATATGGACCTCTATTTCATAAATTTATATCCTATAGGGTCATCTTATAACTATGTTCATCATTATTAAAATAGGACCTATGTATACAATGAGATCTTAGCAACTACAAAGATAGAGTGGGTCTATTTGGACCTATTTGGATCTATAAAAGAGACTATGTAGTTTATAGGTCTACATTAATATGGAAAATTGTAAGAGAAACAATAATCTTATATTAGTTTTCCACCTATAGATGAATATATGATCCATATATGGAAATAGATAAAATATGTGTTTAATGCAAAGGGTCCCATCTATCAACATGGCTTCATCATTGATAATGTAGGTACTAACTATCATTCATGACATGGCACTATTAGTTTCAAGATTCAATGATTTTATCCTCGTGAGCATGTCAATTAGACTTAAGGTCTCAAGGTGGCAATTTGGTAGTTGGCAAAGTAGTTAGAGCATTCATTTATAATAACTTCATGATTCATTACCCTAATATAGCTCTTGTCTTCTAGTACATTTCTCAATCAATGAGATGGTTTGAGGACTAGTTTGAGAAAGGATGGCTATCTTGTCTAGGATGTATTATCTATGATTGGTTCAAAGTATGGTGGGGAATTCATTAAATATAATGGTAGTTCATTCAAAAAAAATTATATGCTATACTCCTACTCTCTCTCTCTCTTCTCCTATATATCCTAGTCTCTTCCTCATTATGGGGGTTCTCAAATTTTAAACTTTTCTATCTTTCTGGGAGACAATAATACTTATTGAGATATTACAAAATATCCTCATCTTTATTAGGCTCAACCCTATCAAGCATTTTTAATAACTACCTCTTGATGAAATATAAGACTTTCTTTGCCTATCTCTTGAATTGGATCTTTGTTGAGTGAGATATACACTATGGTATTGTGTGAAGGAGAATCTTCCTTATCCATGGTCCTTGTTTCTTACTCTTTTTCTAGGGTGTACTCAAGCTAATTTATAGGTATAGATTAGTGTTTTTTTATATCATTAATGTGACATTTTAGTGAGTCTTATAAATCCACTTTGTTTACATTCATTCCTTCCTGAACCTCTTTTATGAAACACTTATGTAATTATCTTGATCTTGAGGTTGTGTGAACTAGCATTATCTTTTTCAGATCTAGTGTGGGCTCAATATTATTTTATTTGGTGCATCACCTAGTTAACTTTATTAGGATCCCTTATCCTCTTTCGATCCCTTTTATTTTATCATTAGTGTTAGGTGAGCATCAAAGAGGAAGCTGTCCAATTCTAGAGGTTTAACCACACTACATGATACCCATAGCCTGAGGTTGTTCCCATTATGTAGCTCAATTGGAGGGAGCCTGAAGAACTCCCTTCAAGGGTGAAAATTGAGCCTATAACATTAACCTCTTAAGATATTGCAAAAAAAATTTTGAAAACTCTTTAATACATGTTTAGTGTGTTTTATTAGTTTGATTTGCACATGTAGTAGTATTTCTCACTTGGTAGATCCTAATCTCACCTAGATACTACTAGATAATCTTATGCAGGTCACATATAGTGTTTGAATGTTGAGTGGTTGATCTTAGAGTGGAGATATTGACTGGTTAGTACCTTGAATCATGCCTCCCATCATTACCCTCATGATTTGATCACATATTAAAACATTTATGTGAAACACTTTTGCATAGGAGTAATTGGAGTTTGAATATTTAGTGATTTTTATTACTTACTAATGTTAGTTGAAGTCTAAATTGAGTGGAGGAGTTTTTACATTGGGGCATCACCATCCCTTAGAGTAGGTTTATTTTTTATACTTTCTATCTTTTTTCACCCCAACAATAATAGGTGTCAGTAACTAAGCCATAAGTGATGTAACAGGGGAGTTATCCCCATAATCTAGATGTCTAGTCTAATTATAAGGTCACCCATAGCCTTTAGGCCATTCCCATGTTAGTCTAGGTTTGAAGTAGAACTAAACAATCTCCTTTAATAGGGTACAACATAGGTTGCTAATAGTTTTGGTACACCTAGTGGGATAGATTCAAGCATTGGAACATTCATATTAACATCTTGGTCTTAACAAGAAGCTTCAAACACTCATCTTGGTCATCATTTCAAAGGTATGAATAGTTTTTGTTCATAATTTCATTAATATTTATGTGCATTATGGTGAATGATGTATACATATGGGGAAGAATTATGTCATGTACCTCCTTATCAATAGCCCTATGACTCATATCAACCTTATTATGAAATCTATCAGCCCTACATTCAACCTTGTCAACAATATGATAGCCCTTATCAGGATTATGGTGCTTTTAAATACCAAGGAGACTGCTCTATCCCTCCTTGTAAACCTCATTCACCTCTTTGGTAGTTTGTTTATCAACCTAATCAGTCTTGGAAACATCATGATGTCCCTAGTTAGTCTACTCATGTAAAGACCTTAGTGGGATATGAAAAGCATATGGTGAACATTGACACCTTTAGAAGCTATGGACAATAAATTATTAGGCATGAGATTGAAAGCATGAGTAATTTAATATAACCAGCTAAATAAGAGTGGGAATTTTTATAAGACAAGGTCATTTAAAGATCAACAATGACATGTTAGACATAGGGGGTTTTGTTTCTTAGATTAAGGAGAAATTAGTACTATATGAGTGGTAGGAAGTTCACCAATATTAGCATCATCTTACCTCTTCAATTCCACATAAATCCTCTATTTAACTACCTTTCACCTCTTAAGAATGTCAAACAAATATGTTCCATAATCCTCAAAGTTGCTCACAAGCCTTGCCAATTTTTCCTACTTAGAGGTCTATCCAAGAGAGAGTTCAAAGGGAAGGAGAAGTGTGTCTTGAGAAGGATGAGTCACATGTTTCACAATATATTATGTAAGGGTATTAATTTTTTGATCAATAGGGAGAGATCTCTAATGATATGATGTTTGGCTTTGAGTCTCACCTTGCTAAATAAGTTGATCTTACAAACTAACTCTTATATCAGTCAGTGGTAACTACAAAAATAATTCCATCTCAGTAAGAATTTCTTCCCTTCATGCCCCAATTTTTAATACCTACAATTTAAGAGTTTCAAAAACCCAAGTTTCCAACTTGGAAATAACTGAAGTAGTCAAGGGAGAGAAAAGAGCACTCCAACATAATCCCAAGTGTCAAAGTGGAAAGAAATCATGAGATCATTCAACCCCTACCCCTCCCTCCTAAAAATTCTAAGGCATTTACCTCAAGGAAATCTATTCAGGGAAATATGAATTAAAGAGAGGAAGTGATGGTTTTCAAAGGTGAACAACTGAGTAAAGAAAATGAAGTAGTCATGGCAACACCATTGGATTTGACTCACCTTGAGATTTTTCAAGGATCCACCATGCCTTTCCTTGAGTAGGAGCCTCTCCATTTTGAAGTAAATGAATAAAAATCAGCTATAGTGATAGAAAATGAGAGTGACTTGAGTGAAAAAGAATAGGAAATCATCTTTGGGACACCCCTTACCAAGGATAGGTGTGAATCAGTCTTTCATAATGCAAAACATGATGAACTCCAAGAGGTTGTTGAGGTGAAGGATAAGATTATAGAATAAGACACTCCAATTCAACAAGAATAATATGGTTCCCAAGAACTCCTTGATCACATGGTAGTTGATCATGACAATTCACAAAAACTTACAGCAGTAGAAGAAGACAAGTATAGACTAGTTAATAAAGATGATGGACAAGGTAACTTTGAGAGCATGATAATTCATCAAGTTGTTATTTAGGATGAATTAGTTTCAAAGGACCAATTATATATGACAAATAATGACTTAAAACCTCATTATCATGATCAAGAAGGTGACATATTAAACTATGATGTGCCTACTCCTGCACCTTCTACTTTTTAACTTGAAGAGAGTCCATTTATAGTTGAGCTAGATAAGGATCAATCAATGGACTTGATTGAGATCAACTCAAGCTACTATTTACTTGAAGGTTATTCAATTCATATTGAATTTTGAATAATACATAGCTCTTTAAATAGAAAGACTCTACTTATTAAAATGTCAAACACACATTAATATTATTCAACAAAACCTATGCATAAGACAAGAAATACTAAAATTTTCAATTGTAAATTCTAAACCAAACATAAAATTTCTATCTTAAAAAAAATAAGGATGATTAGTAAATAATTTCAAAAAGGGTAGCACAACCTATAAAATTTTAAATTAGATATGTTATGCCTAGTTTGCATTCCTATAGAGTAGATGCCAACATTATTGATGATGAACTAAAATCAAATGTTAAATAAAACCATGTGAAGACTTAGATAATAATTAATGCAAATGATATTATAAATATGCTTGTAAAACACCCCTACATGGAAGTATTTAATATCCCTAAATTTTCTAGAGATTTAGGGAAATTATGGGAATATCATTTAGACTCCTTAAAACTAATATGTACTACCTTGGGAATCACTAATGAAAATATATATCTTAGAATCTTTTCCCAATATTGGGAAAGAATAAATTATTAAGATGTCATAAAATTACCTCCTAATCTCATCAAAGAATGAAAATACATAGAATATTTGCTAGATATATGTTTTGGTAAAGCTAAAGATTATTTTGAATTGATCAATGAATTAACTAGTATTTCTATAGACCTAGGTGAAACCATCTATTATTTCAAAAAAAGATTTAAAATAATTAGACAAAATATCCCACCAGATATGAGGTATCATAAGAAATTATCAATATTATATTATGGTAATAAATCACATTTTACATACATAATGAAATTACATGATAAAGACATAATTGAATATAATGTTACTATTAATTTATTCATTGAATATGAAAAGAAGTTAGAAGAAACTAGATTTAAGGATAGAGATTCAACTTGATTAACTTTTGATTGTGCATAAATATTGAAATCTATTCAAAACTTTGGTAATGATCTGGTCACCATTATAATGGACTTGAATGATCAAACCTCCACATTGGGGAAAATATTCAATGTTTAAAAAGATAAGATTGAATAAAAAAATAATTATTTTAATGTTTGTGAATAGGATCATAACCTTGAAAAAAATTATATGCACAAAATTTATAAGAATTATTAATGTTAAATATTTTATTTATTTTGATTTATCTGATAACATAAATATGTGCAATTCTAAATAACCTTCAAGTGAAATAGAGACTAGTAACACTTTTGTAAAGCAAACCAAAAAGAAAGATTACAATTTTGCTCCTAAAGATAATTAAAATAGATAAAAACCTCCTAATTATCAAAATTCTTCCTCAAAAACATCTATTGAATTAAAGTTAAGGCTATAAGATAAAATAATACTAATGTATAAAATTTAGTTGATGATTTTAAAGAAATAAATCCTTTTCTTATTGGATACAATAATACATAATATAACCCTACTTTAAAACCAAAAAATTATGTTAAAACAAACACAACTCCTATACCTTATAATATAGTTATTGATTTGTAAAATAATAAGGCCAACTATTTTTTAATTTGAGATACTTGCTTACCTACCCAACTAGAAAATAGTAACAAGGTAGTGAGAATGTTGACCCTAAGACTATTGTAGGTTTACAAGAATAAATATATGAATTAAATGAATAATTTTTTTCTCATCATCATTTATAACTTCTAATTATATTCCCCCATTCTATGTGTATATAAGGATTAGTGCTAAAATTATCCATAACTGCATTCTTGACATATGTGCCTAAAAGAATATCATTCTCAAATTCATTACTGATCAACTAGACATTCCTTATAAAAGTACAATAGTAAACTTATATATTTTGAGTCTTATGAAACTAAAAAATTTCATAAGTTTAGGAATATATTAATTAAAATTTATCAATATGAAAGTATTATTTATATGTGTAATTTTCAAGTTCTTTAAAATCTAATAAATTATGTTATGTTTTTAAGAAGAGACTATTCAAAAGCTACGAGTGCTTTTTTTGGAAAAGATACAACTTGGGTCTCTAAAGGTAAAAAAATTGATTTCATACATAGGGAAGATTGTAATAGTACACCCATTGAACCCATCCTATCCAAAATTTCCTTTGGTTAAAATAGAATTGGAATCTATACGATTCTCACTTTATATGAACTAGATAAAAAAAATGCTAGAAAAATTCTTATATTAACAATTTGGGCTTCATATTTTGATGGTTTTTATTCTCAAAATGGTAGTGGTGTTGGTATTATTATAATTTTTTTTGAAATATTTTTTAGGTGTGCATACTTACTGGGCACTTTTCTATCATGTTTTCATTAAGGCACTGAAGTGTCTAGTCCCAACAAGCTTACACACTATCTTTTCATGTAAGATTAAGTTCTTACACGCTCACCTAAAGCATGCAATAAGAAACTAGTTCATGTGGGTTATGTTACAAAATAACATACTTGTCATATTATTGATTTTGTTCATATATCTAATTAGTGATTACACAAAAAAATAAATACATGACTATGGACCTTGTCTTATCAATGAAAATAAATATGAACAAAAAGATAAGTGTTATGAAGTTCAAAGTGTTGATTATATAAATCATATAATGCATATTATATAAATCTCATAGTTAATTATAATCCACATATTGTATACACATAATATTTTCTTTCAATTATTGATTCTTTTTATCTTGTAGGAACCCATTGAGTCTCAATATTTCTGAGTGTCAGCCATAAGGGGTGCATCGAGAAAGGGGTGGGCAAACCATTAGTGATTCATAAGATTATTTTCATTCATTTCCACTTGTTACCAATCCAACTAGATCATAAAACCATTCCCTAATCTTTCTCTCCTCTTTTACACAATCCTCTAGTCATTTACCACCATTAGTACCATGTTTCCTAGCCTAAAACCTCTTTTGAAAATTTACATGGCTAGGTCAACTGAGTCAACCTTGTACTCTTATTGAAAAAATTTACTTAAGGTCTAGGTTGGCTCTTGTCCAACCTAGTCCATGACCTATTGATTTTTTGTCAATAATAATACTAGGTAGACTAGGTCAACACTGTCAGCTAAAACTTTTAGAAGGGTTCAGGGTTAGATTTTCCTATATAATCACATCCATTTCATCATTATTAGAGATACATCAAGAGTTATTATTCATTTGTGCTTCTTTATAATTTTATCTTCCACCATTCTACTTGAGGAGTCTTAACTTAAGGTTTCTACTTGGAGAAGAATCTAGTCTTTTGGAGAAGTCTTAGATACTTTGGCCTTTCTTAGTGATCCTTACAAACCACAATAACCTCTTACAAAACATTATTGCCTAAGGGAGATATTGAGTCTCGATGGTTTCATCTTGTAAGTATCTCTAACTTTGCTCTTCTCTTTAGTAGATAGAAGTAGCATAAGTAATGGATTTTAAATAATATTACTCTTCTTCTCCATGCATTAGAGTCTTACCTATAGATAACTTAATTAGGATTATCTTATACATGTTTACTACCTCCCCCCCAAATTTGTGCCATAATCTTTGGTGATCACTAGATTATATTTATTTTCTTTACTTATTATTAGTATAGTAAATATGAAAACATAGGACTTAGTTAGGGTTATTACATAGTTTTTATAGATTGGAGGCTTTAGAACCCTCCCTAGTGATCTTATTGTGGTAAGAAATCCCTTAATTTGGTCTAGTGGATCTGAATTGGTCATATTTTTGACTATATAATATATCCCCAATCAAAAGTGTAAATAGGATCTATCTTCTCCAAGATAGTATTGATTTATAGATCTGATGCATTTATAATTATATACATTCTGGTGAACCTAACATGAATCTAACTCTTGCAAGTTTTTATTTCACACTTATCATTTTATTATTTTTATATATTTGTGATACTAGGTAAACAAGGTTGGTATAGTTTCTAACTTTTATGTGTAGGTTTAACACACAGTCACATTAAAATGATTCTATTCTTTCTATGTAAGTCTTCATCAAATATAGGTTACTGGATCAAATAGGTTGACTATGTCGAATAGGAAAACTTAGTCTCTTATTAAGCTATAGAATTGTAAACTAAGTCATTCAGTTTGACCTTAGTATTATAGATAGCTTCTAAATAACAAAGTAGGATGACTAGGTTAGTATAGTCATCTTAATAGGTTTCATCAAATAAGGAATTACAAAACTAGGTCGACCCAATCGACACAATTGGTAGAACTTGAAATCAATATTCAAGGAACTTCAATAGAAATTTTACAGTCCCCAACATCTTCCAACCCACCAAGGTTCCTTTTTTCTCTCTATTTCAATTTATTTTTGCCTTATAGTTCTACTTTTCAAAGTTTTCAATCTTTAAAACTATAATCATACAAAAAATTAGGTTGACCTAGTCAACCTAGTTCTATATCATGTCTTCTATCTAAAAGACTAGGTTGACCTGGTCAGCTTAGTTCTTAAGGAGTCTTACTTGTATAGTATACTAGTGACCCTATTGACTTTGTTATATAATTTTTGTATACACTATCATCTAAATTTACTCTATAATGTGCTTTAATTGGGAATTAACAACTATATGCTTGTAATTAATTGATACTTTCATTTTCATCTATTTTCATGCTTAGAGTAGCTCACATAGATTAATTAGGTGGTTTTTTATTTTCACTATTTTTCTCATTTTTTTCACACACTACCAAATCACATAATTTCAAGATGCATTTAAACATTTTACACTCAAGGCCTACCTACTTGGATTTCATCACCAAGGGAGAAGCTGACTTGGTTTTCTAGTCAAGTATAAATGCATGGTTAATGGTATATATTGGCAAAGTTATTGACACCCTTATCATTGTGAGATTGTGAAGTGAGTGGGTAGGCCCCAAATCTAAACTAGTACCATTTCCAACTTATATCTCTTTCATCCTAAACATTCTAAAACCATCCATAGATTGCTTTCTAGTTCCCTACTTTCATCCAACTTCCCTATAACACTTAAAATATCACTTTATAATAATATAAAAATATTCAAGATGACCATTTAGTTAGCATTTGGTTTTTCATTTGACTACTTGCTCTTTGCTCATTATATGTTGTATTACAAAAACTTGCATTGGCCAATTTTGGTGTATGGTTTTGTGCTTTGTGACTCAAGTGGATCGTTCTCATTGACCCAATCGATTGTGAATTTGATTTCATTTCTTGTTTTTAAGTATATTGTAAAATATTTCCCTATTTTTAATATATTATCATTCTGCTCAACATAATCTCTTACAGACTATATTTTCTTCCTACTTGTAGTACTAAGTTGACCTAGTCAACCTTGTATCCCATTTTTCCAGTCAGGTTATTATATCAAGTTGGATTGGTTGACTTTGTATCCTTATCAAATTGTGTTTTTCTTAGTTTTTAATACTCAACTGACTTGGTTGACTTTGTACTCTTAATGTTATCCTTGCTCTCCCATCTAGTTGATTTAGTTTTATATCTGTCTGAATTAATTCTTTATCTCTAATTCTTCTTGTTTAACATCCTTTTTTTCCTCAAGCATCATATCCCTTTCATAATCTTCTTGGTCAACCCAAATCCATTTAGACACATTATGGGGTGTTCTTTTTTTATTATCTTTTCTTCCTATTTCTAACTTTTCTTCCTATTTCTAACTTTTGGGGCATCTTGTAATGCCCATTTACATATTAATCTAACCTTTGGGACATATTACGATGCCCACCCATATATCATTTTATAATTTGGGGCATCTTCTGATGCCCATCCATATGTCATTTACCCTTTGGGTCATCTTGTGATGCCCACTCTTACTCTCCATTACATGCTACCAAACTAATTCAACTTCAAGAAACCTTTAGAGACACATAGGTTTGTCTCTCACATGACCATCATTGATATATCCATTAATTTATATTCATTCCATTCTTTTCATACTTCATATATGTAATCTATCTAACTCTTTTTATAGGTTACTTACATGGGTCTCACCCTCTACAATAGTCCTATTTGTTTACAAACCTTAGTCCTTCCTTTTTAGTATTTTATTTTCCCTTTTCCTCATGAGTGACATTGTAAAACCATGGACAAGACCTGGTCTTCCTCATGATGTAATTATATCTTCTTTGTTTTCATATGTTTTGCACACTTTTTGGCACCCCTTGGGTTTATATTTTATGAGTTACAATGTAAGACCATAGATAAGACATGGCATTCTTCAAAAATACCATAATTTTCTTATCTCATTTCTTTTTCTAATATTTTTTGGCACCCTCATGGGTTTATATTTTATGATTTGCAGTGTAAGACCATGGATAGGACTTGGCTTTCCTCATAAAATCACATCTCATCATTCCTTTTCTATAATTTGTTTTTCAATGGTTACAAGCTCTTGATATTTGTTTTTACCTTTAGCTTTAGCTTCTTTTTATAGATGAAATTTTCAAACAAACTATGTTAGCATGTTTTCATACATTTCCCTCATTCTTATGATAATGAATCACACTTTTCTATCGTTATATCCCTCTTTCACCATTTATCACATTTTTTGTGATTTGAAATAATTCAAATTGTTTCATGTTTCATCTTATTTATTTCCTTTCCTTTCACTCCACATTGGATAAAACAAGGTCTAAATCAAGATAACACTTTTATTTCACATATATTTATGAGACTCTTAGACACCATGTTCTCTGAGTTATCTCTTTTAGCAACCAAGTCCCAAGTATTCAAATCAAAATCATCTTTAGCACCCATGTTTTATTTTCCAAATCCATAGGGAGGAGGAATATAAAAAATTTATCAAAAAAGTTAAAATCCAAATCAATTGAAATAGAAGGAAATGATATACAAAAAGGCAACATACAAATCTCAAAACTTAGAATCACACCAAAAGACATGATTAAAAGCACATCTCCTATCTCCAATCAAATCTCAAACTCCATAATTGGCCTCACAATAGAGCCAAGGTCCATTGGGGTGCAATAGGACAATATATTTGAATAGGATAAATAAAACAACTCTATGGTGTTACCTACATTTTCACACAAGCACCCAATCTTCATATTAGACTAATGGATCTATAAGGGATCCTAAGGAATGGAGAACACATCATGGGAAGGTAGGTCCATTTTTAATTTTCATGCATATAGCCTTCATGGGATGATATACATAATTCATTTATTGACCTAAGACTTATGTGTCTAAGAGAAGTTATTTAGATTACTTAAGGTTAAAAGTCCTCTTATTTTGACAAACCTAATTTGAGTATCTTAACTTTGATAAAAAAATTCTCTACTTTGGTTTTTCATTCATTATTACTGCCACCCATTTCATTTTCCCCTTTAATAGGAAAATTGTGATTCTAAATCTATTTTCCCCAATTATATATTTCCTTTTTCTTCACATCTTAAAAACATGATAGCACTACAGTGTTTTAGTTTTATCTATCTTTAAAACAAAACAACATGTTTGAGTGACTATGGACTATTTTCTTTACACCATGGCTCTATATTTCTAGACATTTTTTTCTTTATTTTACCATTTCTCATCATTTTAGTATCCCTTTTTATGGAAATTTGAGTATGTTTCTAATTTCATTTATTTTTTCTATTGTTGAGTGAGGTTGGCTTGTTACTTCTCACTCACCAATGTTTTTTCCCTTTTATGCACCTTTTTTCATTTATGATTGAGTAAGGATTGTTACTTCTCACTCAATGTTGTTTTACCATTTTTTTTATTTTTCTTCGTTGTTTAAGTAAGGATTTTTACTCCTTTCACATTGATGTTTGATTAAAATCCTTTTTGACATGTATCCTTCATTTGACTTGGTGAGTTTGCCTTTCTTACTTTAGGTTTTCTTGTTTGAGTTTTTTGATCTTTGTTAGCCTTGGATTTTTAGTTACCCTATTTAATCTAAATTTTAACTTGGTCATTTAGTCTAACATATCACTTGTCACCCCAAATTTCCAAATTTTTAAGTACATCCCATCCATATAACACTAGTTATCTTGGATTTCCTATGTTTTTTCATTTTTTCTCTTTAGTTTTGTATTCTTGGGTTTATTGAAAGCAGTCTCTATGCCATCCAAAATAAAAATTACAAACACATTAGACAACCATCCAGTGATAAAGGAAAGTCAAGGTATGCACCCACATTTACTTTTCAATCACCTCCCTTTCCATCATTTAATTTTAGATATTTTATGCTTTAAAATACTATAACTTTTTTTTAGCCTCAATATTGTGTGTTATTATGTTCTTTCTCGAAGCACCATACCCTATTGCACCTGTGTGACACATGATGAGATTCAAGTGGGGCATATGTATACATATAATATTTTCAAGCTTTTATCAATTATTGATGCTTTATGTCTTACAAGAACCCATCAAGTCTCAATCTTTTTGAGTGCATGCCCAAAGGGGTGGGAATACCATTGGTGCTTCATAATATTAGTGTCCCTTATGACCAATTATTACCAATCCAACCATCTCCTAAAACCATTCCCTAAGCATTGTTTCCCCTTTTTCACACTCCTCTAGTCATTTACCTCCTTCAGTACCACTTTTCCTAACCTAAAATCTCTTTTGATAGTTTACATAACTAGGTTGACTAAGTAGACCTTGTACTCTTATTTACAAAACTTATTTAGGGTCTAGGTTAGCTCTTGGCTAACCTGGTTCATGACCTAGTGAGTTTCTATCAATAATGATACTAGGTCAATTAGGTCAACCCTAATGGCTAGAACTTTTGGAAGGATTTAAGGTCAAATCCACCTATATAAACACATATTTTGTCTTTATTAGAGAGATATCAAGAGTTATTATTCATTTGTGCTTCTTTAAAATAAGTTCTTCTAGCATTCTACTTGAGGAGTCTTAGATTAGGGTTTATACTTTGAAAAGAATCTAGTCTTGTGGATAATTATTGGATGCTTTGGCCTTTTTTAGTAATCCTTAAAAACCATAACAACCTCTTACAAAGAACCTTTGGCCAATGGAGATATTGAGTCTTGATGGGTGTGCCTTCCATGTAAGTATCTCTAATTTTACTCATCTCTTTATTACATAGAAGTATCATAAGTAATGGCTTTTGAATAATATTAATCTTCTTCTCCATGTATTAGGGTCTTTCCTATACATAGCTTAATTAGGATTCTCTTATGCATGTTTACTTTCATTTATTTACTAACCCCCCTCCCTCCCTACTTTGTGCCACAAGTTTTGGTGAGCACTAGATTAGATTTCTTTTCTTTACTTATTATTAGTATAGTGAATATGAAAAAATAGGACTCAGGGTTTTTGCAAAGTTTTGCCTGATTAAAGGCTTTGAAACCCTCCCTAGTGATCTTATTATGGTATGAGATCCCCTAATTCAGTCTAGCAATCTATATTGGTCATGTTCCTAATTATCTAATGTATCCATAATTGAAAGTGTAAGTATGATCTATCTTCTCTGAGTTATAATTGATTTATAGATATGATGCATTTATGATTTCATACACATTACTCAATGCAAAACCATTTTTAATCAATGTTTAAACTACCAATAAACTAAATCATAACACTAGAAAATTATTGTAATATCCACAACTCTGTTATTACCATAATAATTTTTTTACATAATACCAATATTCAATCTCCTTACACATCTCTAAATAGGGGTATTTATACTTATTTTTCCTTGAACAAGTAGTTAAAATATTAATTCCAATTAGGTGACTAGCCAACAATATCTAGTAAACTAAAAGTCATGGTAGTCATTTAGTTGTTTTCTTCTAAGGACCCAATCCTTTGTTCCCCTATATTCTTGTTTGATGTTATATCCTTGCTACTAAGTGTCCTTATTTATGTGGGCCAATGCAAAACTCATGTGATGATTAAAGTCTAGTATGTCCTTGATAATAATTTTTCAATCATTTTCCACTTACATCATGTTCCCCAAGTCTTTCTCTATTGTACTATTTTATATGCTTTTAGGTTCTTTGTATTTATGTTTTGTCTTTGACTAGGTCTTCTTGTGTTTTTATCTTATGCATCATTGTCCTTTTTCACCATGCTAGTTCCATGATAAAATCTAAAATACTTAGTCAAAATTTAGGGTCCAACATCACCCCATATTATGCTCTTAATTTGTCCCAAACTAAGTATCAATCTTGGCCTCAACAAAAAATGCAAGCCCAATTTGTTTAATCTACTTTATGACACTATCTTAATGTGATAAGGTGTCAAGTAGTTAGGATGTTATTTCCTAGATCAACACCTTCAAATTTTTTATTTCCTTGAGTTGATTGGTAAACTTGATTTCCTTAGTAACCAATTGGTCAAGGGATATAGTAGCATCATTTTGGACCTCTTCAAGTGAAGTGACTTTATATATAACCTATCCTTGGATAGATGTAAAATTAGAATTTATTTACTACTAATATGTATTTATTATTTATTCCATCATCTCAACATCCTTAAATTCCTTAGCACACTCAGTGTGATCTTTTATTAATATGGTGGCATCCACTAATTATTATTATTGAGACTCTTTTGCCTTGATTTAGGCCTATAAAAATTTATTACGTCATGCTAGTTTATCAAAAATCCCATCCAAGATGGATATTAATTCCCTAAATCTTTCAAGGGTACATCTATAGACTTATAATAGTTTTGTAAATTACTCAACTACCCATAATTCTTCATTCCTAAGCATGATTTGGTCCTTGCATTACTTTAATAAAATATTTACAGGGGTTCCCAACTTATCATGGATTCTCCCTTCAAAGGGACCCCATCTACCAATGTCGATTCTTGGCCCAAAATGATTTTACATAAATTTAATGTATTTACTTTAGCTATTGTTGCTTCTTATGTTTGGTGCTTTAGTGTGTCCACTTCCTCTTCAAGTGCCTTTTGAGTGACAAATTCCTTATTATACATTGCCACAATTTGGACATGTTTCTTCTCTACTTCACATGCATCATAATCTAAAATTATATTCTCTTATGCAACTTCAAAGGGCATTTTCAAAAATGCAATGTTAGTTTGTAGGGGATACATCTACTAGGGATCAACCCAAATTGGAGTGGTAAATGTCATCACTTGAGAGTTTAAAATAAATTTATCTAGAGGTATTTCAAAATGTCATTCTTCATTGTACATTTCCAAGTAAAAGGACACCTGATGTTTGGTATCAATAGTTGCATCTTATGGATGAAAATGTTTATACAAATAGAGCAGTCTATCTGGTATGCCTATTTAGTATCAAGCATGTAAGTTGGTGGTTGCATTAACTAAAGGTTGTTGATCATCTAATTCAACCATCTTCTTCATTTTTAAGGGATCCTTCTCAAGGATATTGACATCTATATCTAGGGTAAAAAAAGTGCTACTAATATCCATGCCACTCATCTGTTCTATGTCAAAACCATCCCCCTCTTCAGCAAGTGGATTTTCAATATTCAATTGTACCTCATCAAGGGTGTTATCCTCCTCTTACACTTTGGAGGGTGTTTTTTTTGAGTCAGACTTCTCTAGTTGTTCCCTATGACTCATAGGTTCTTCTTCTTCTAATGGATTAGTTGGGGGTAATGGCACTGAATCCTCAAGTTATCTTTCAAGTGAAATTTTTTTAGGATAAACACTCAATGGTGATGCCCTTAGTGGAAAATCCCTTAGTTGGGAGGTCCTTGATGATGAATCCCTTGGTAGAGGTACATGGACAATCCTTTCCATTTTGGTGGTTCTAACCATGAACTTATATAGGCATCATGCCCAACCCACTTCTTTTTTTAAGAGATGGTACAAGTGGAAGGTTTTATCTTGCATACTTCATACCTCCTAAAGATCTATTTTTAGGATGAAACATATAAAATAAATTATGAATATTTTCTCTGACCATGGTCTAATTAACCTTAATGTTAGTTCTCTCAGTCTCATGCTTTTCCCTATATGGATTCTTGCCAGGGTAACCATACATCTTTCAAAGAGTGTAAATCTCTAAGTCAATTCAATATACTTCTAGGGTGAGGGGATGTGCATCATATATTTGGTTCATTAAATTGATGAATTTATATGCTATGAAGGCATAAGGTAGCTTTAACTAAGTTAAAATTGCTTTAGAGGGAGCCATTTTGATATGGGCTAGAGAAAAATATTGTTTCACAGCAAATTGGGCTTGCTCATCAACCTAGATGGATAAGTCCTTAAGAATGTCTTACATTGCCTAATTATTTTTTAACCCCTCAATTAATTAGTGGGTAATTTATAGGTGAGCCATGTCCACCTATTTCTATCGATTAGTTCTACCAATATTGGTCATAATGACATGCACTAATTTTTGAAGGGCAAGGTCTTACAAGTTCTTAATGTGCATGACATGCCCCTTCTTCTGATAATTCAACACCATGGTGGTCTTCTCTATCTCCTTATAATAATCTAAGTCAAATTAAACATCTATTATAGATAATCAAAACATTGACACCTTAATATTTTAGGTGTAATCTTCATAAGGTGCCAAAAAAATAGATATAGTCCTTATGGATACATGAAAGCAAAAAAATTATTACTTCCAACAATTTTTAAAAATATGAAAAGGTTAAATAACTATAAAAATCCCTATAGATTCTAAGTTATTTAATATTTTTAAGTCATACACCAATTCAATCTTAGTGTTATGGCACTCAATCTGATAGTCATTTTGTAGTTCAACCTCATTTCCTTATTGGTAGTGGTTATAGTCAAAGATGGTATAAGATGGTACTTTGGATACCCAATTTCCTATATGTAGCACCTTTTTTTGGTACTACATCTCTTCTATCATCAAAAATGGAGGTGGAGGTATTTTTTCCTTCTTATTTACTTGATACACCATTCTATATCTTTCACCTTTCATGTTTTACCTATGTTCCTCAAGTGTTTATTTTATGATCAATATTGTTTCTCCCCCAACACATAACGCTTCCTCCTCTAGAATGGTTTGTAATGGATCACTTATTTTGGCCTTCTTCTTAGGCCGTATCACTCTCCATGGAGTCTAAAGGTTGAGGCATGACCATCCAACATTCCCAAAGGAATATGTGTTTTTGGTGGAAGTGACTCAACTTTCCTAATTTGAGGCCTGTTAAAGGTAGACATCAACCTCTAAAACCTTAAACTACCATTTTTCCTCTACATGCTCTAATTTTAGCTAATTTATGCTTGTTTACTTAGGAAATATTCTTCTTTATAGCCAAATTAATAAGAATTTGATGCTCTACACTTGTCTTGGAATAACCTTAACTTAATTCACTCTTCAACTCTGTAAAATCTCAATGAACTAAAGGTAAAGTTAAAAATGAGCCCTTAAATCCTTTTTATAGACTCAAGAGGGTAACTCATATTTATTACCCCCTCTCTTTGACCTTCACTTATTTTAATTAATGTGTTTTAATAATCTCCTTTCTTTGACTATCACTTATTATGATAAATGCATTTAATAGTATCATCATGACATGATGTTAGCACACTTATCATAACCACTTTCTTTAAATTAATGGAATGTCTTATCCCATGATTTTTTTAGAGTAAATTATATCTATTAAACCCTTCAAATAGTCATACCATTGGTGTAAATTTTTATCCTAGGACCTTTTAACTTTCATACACATCCTTATAATACCCCAGCATATGGACCTCTTCTCAATACATGTAACACCTCTTACCCCACACTAAATGTGTATCATAGTCCTCCATAAAATCATAAGTACTAAGTTAAAAAAAGAAAATAAAATAAAATAAATGAGTGCACAACTAAGGTAACACATTATTAAAAATAGGAAACCCTAAAATAATAGCATACACCTTATTGATATAAATGAAACTAAACTTTAAGCTTAAAAATATGGTCTTAGCTAACTACCATTGTAGTGTCAAGGAAGAAACTAGCCATCCAATCTTTGTAAATTATAAGGACTGATAGGGTGAATCTTATGAACAACAAATGGACCATCACAATTAACATGGACCTTCCCATAGTGGTAGAAAACTTGGAGTCATAGAGCAAAACTTTCATTCTAGGGGTAAATATCTTTTACTTAAGGTGGTGGTCATGCCATGCCTTTTGTCTATGTTTCTCCACATCTTGACTCTAATAAGCAAGTAAATGGGCTTCATCCAACCATAATAAATCATCCAAATGTGTTTTAAATTATGTCTCCTCATCTAGTTTTCAAATACACATAATGTGAAGAGATGGTATCAAGAATTAAATTAGAATAACTAATTATATTTTGAATAATAGATTGAAGGGTGTACTCTTGTTGAGGCACTTATAAGTTTTTTGGTAAGCCCAAAGTACTATAGATACCCAATCATCCCAATCGATGTGGCCAATATTATAAATCTTTGTAAGTGTTTTTCTTAAAATTTTGTCAAATACCTCAGCAATGCCATTTTCCTAGGGATGATATAATGTTGTCTTATGGTGGGCAATCATGAAATCAATGAGTAAGATGTAGATAGTCTCATTAAGGAAATGTAAACCATGGTCATTATTGAAACTTAATGGATAACCAAAATGGGTTATGATATGTTCCCATATGAAGCACATGGTAGTTGCAATAGTATAATCCCTTATTAACATGGCCTTAACCCATTGTGTGAGATAATCAGTTGTTATTATGATATAATAATAACATGTATGTCATCCAATTGGGTTGATGAGGTATAAAAAATCAATAACCCATTTATCAAATGGTTCTTGAGACAAAATAGGGCATAATTGCATGGCATCTTGTTGATTTTTTTTCCCACATGCTAATAAATATCAAACTATTTAACATATAGCTTGGCATCTTGAAAAAGGGTAGGCCACCATAATTTAGCTAATAATACTTTACATGTAGTAGCCTCACCAGCATAATATCCACTAGCAATACTTTCATGAACTTCATAGATTACTTCAGGTTACTCATATTTCATGACATAGCATCAAAGCATTTCATCTCATCCAAGCTTGTAGAGGTGCCCTTTAATGAGTTGGAATGGTGTGGTATGGACTGTTAGTTACTTCTTAGCTTGTGGACTCAAATAATTTAGCACTGTGTTAGTAGCTAATAAATTTACTATATCTTTCAAATCTTTAAGAACACATGAAACATGGAACAATTGTAGATCAGGTAGAACATCCTCAATGATGTGCACTAGTTATTTGATATTAATTCAAGAGAGATGGCTAGGACTACAATTAGTATTTCTTGGTTTGACCATGATAGAGAATTGGAATTCTTGGAATAGTATAATCTAGTGGAAATAAAGGTTTATTAACTAGATATTTTAGAGCATAATGGTCTATATAGAACACAAAAGGAGATGTAAATAGGTATTATCAAAACTTTGAAAATCATAAACCATGGAAAGTGCTTCACAATCTATGGTGGTGTAATTCCTCTCAGTTGGAGTAAGTTTTATACTAGAAAAATATATAGGGTAATCAAGGTGACCTTCATCAGGTTGTGCAAGGATTGCACCAATGGCCATTTTAAAAGCATCAACATGGACATGAAATGGTTCTATCCAATCAAGTAATTAGAGAATTGATGTAATGATAAGTTTGTCCTTTAAGGCCTTAAAGGATTATTAGTAAGAGAAGGGCCAAATAAATTGGTCATTATGTTTCAAAATTCTTCTAAATGCATAGTAATCCTTACATATCCTTGGATGAATTTTTTATACTACCCTATATGTCTTAGAAAGGCATGAACTGAATGTTGAGAGATCAGTGTTGGTAGGTGAAGAATAATATCTACCTTAATAGGGTCTACCAAAAGTCCATCTTTGTAGATAATATGAACAAGAAGAACACTGAAAGGTGTATTAAAAATATATCTCTTTAGATTTAGTGATACTTGAAGCACTCAATAATGCTCAAGCATAAGCCTTTGATTAGAAAAATGGTCCTTCACTAGGCCATAGACTATCCAATCATCCAAATAAACTTAAATAAATATATGAATAAAGTCTTTAAAGGCCTCAAACATTATGTGGGAGAATATAGTAGGTACATTATTAGCCTAAATGGCATGACGGTATATGCAAAAGATCCCCATTTGGTAGTAAATGTAGTATTATGTCAATCCTCCTTGCTGATTTGTACTTTATGGTACCCAAATAATCCTTCTATTAAAGTGTAAATTTCAGACTTAATGACACCTCAAGGATTTCTTCTATGAATGGCATTACAAAAGGATCAGTAGTGTAAGATGCATTAAGTATTCGGTAGTCAATACAATTTTGAATTTTCCCATCTTTCTTTATACTTATGAACATGGGGATGACCCACACAGACTTGTCAATTAGGTTTATCATGCTAGCACAACATACTATCAATTTCCTCTTTCACTTATACACTTAAATTTAGATTCATCCTATATGATCATTTCTAATTGGTTGAGCACTTTAACTAGTTTGATATATATTTTACCTAATGATGGATGAACACCTTTCATCTCACTATAACTCCTTGAAAAGAAATCTTGGTATTCTTTTAACAAGTCAAATATTTTTTAAACCTATGTATTAGACTAATAGTTACCCATAGTAGCTATCTTTAGTTCTTCTTCCATATCGATGTTGCACTAGATAGTTTGAATAGGTTCTAAGTATAGGTAGTTGACATCAAGACTAGTATCACAAATAGTTCGAGCACCATATTCTATAGGGACATCTAAATGATTTTTTATTGGGTTAGGTGGGTTTGACCCTTTAGCTTCATCAATATAAAACCTATCCTTAATCAAGCATAGAGATGGACTGCTCAGATTGATCATTAAATAGAACCAATCCTTCTTCTAGTATATCATTTATATGTCGTAAC
This sequence comes from Torreya grandis, assembly GCA_037957365.1. Classification (NCBI taxonomy): domain Eukaryota; kingdom Viridiplantae; phylum Streptophyta; class Pinopsida; order Cupressales; family Taxaceae; genus Torreya; species Torreya grandis. The sequence continues at coordinate 733,604 of JARHVA010005744.1, read as the reverse complement.
TGATCATCAATGGGACTAGGTTCACCAATAACTTCTTCACACATGGCTTGGAGAGTAAGCTGTAAATCCATTCTTAGAGATGAGTAAGGCAACACTAATATCATGTTATCTTTCAAAAGATGCCATAAATAGTTACCCAAATGCCATTCTTCATGAACATACCATGATATGTCCTAAGTACGTAAGGTGCCATAAAAAGTATGTACCCATAAGTATTTTGATAAAAATGATTGTTCAACCTTCCACATGATTTCAAAAGATTATATGTGTGTTTTGAGTGTTTAAACTCTACTATAGCTAATTGTACCTTAGACATGGTTATCATGATGAAATTGGTGATGTAAATCAGAGTGTACTTGATCCCAATAAATAAGTCACTTGTTATAGGTTCGATACCACCTTATGATTTTGCCATCAAAAAGGTGAAATAGTGAATGCATATGATCAACATAAGAGTCAAAGAAGGACTTGAGTCATTGGATAAAGTCATGAACTTCCATTTTCCCATGAAATTGAGGAGATTCAAGTCTCTCTAATGATGTATCCATAACTGGTCCTCGCATGACTTGTTTGGTAATAAGCTAAATAAATATATGGCATTTATGGTACTAGCACAAAATGCTCTCAAACTACCAATGACACCACACACTCTTCTAGTGAGGTCATAGTCATTATGGGCCTAATAATTAAAATAATTACTTGTAGTATTATAAAGTAACTAAGATTTCATCCATCAAAGGATGCCATTAGGAGTAGGTCATGATGCTTACCATATTTGGTTATGATGTTGTAGATGTGTTTAATATATTCATCCACATTAACAAGTTATATGTATGGGGGATCATGTACTTGATCCAATGGGATGATGATGTCTTGATCAACATTTCAAAATTGATGTAGTGATTTTTAAAACTAAATTCCATGTTGTTTTCATAACACCAAGGGCGACTCAATAGATCTAGAAAATCATTAGCTTTAGTCAACTTGATAACTTCAAAATTATCTTTGAAAGTTACCCTAAGGATATCAAAAGTTAATTTCTTAATAATGAAAATTAGTAGAGCATGGGTTTTATTAGCCATAAATAATACATGAGGTGATGTTTGTAACATTAAGATATCCATTTTGTGCCATGCATCCTTCATGAGGACATTAACCTCAGTGTTAGTGTTGACAAAAATATCTTGAATCACCTAACTATTGATGGCATCATTCACTAGTATTTCCTTATCCTCTTGAGGGCTAGGAGGAACAAGAGTATTTTTACATCAAGCATAATTTAATCAATGATCTTCAGTTAGCCTACATAAATGACGTTTATCATTAGTTGGCCTTGGTACTTGATTTTTAGGCTAATTAATCAATTGTGGGATAATTTCTTTGTCTAACATATTCTTGCAAAGTTATTGAAAATCATCTCACACCACATTTTAGGGTTTCTTGGACTTTTATAGATCAACACATTAGGTGGCTTATCAATCCTTAAGAAACTAAATTTACCCTTATAGTTCCTATACCAACATAATAATATCTTAGAGCACATCTTTCTGCTATTGGGCATCATGATACTACATTACACGAGGCTCTTCATAATGTATCTTCTTAATTGGTGTAATAGATGTTGACTAAGACTACCATCCATTGCATGTAGTGATATTAACCTCTTGGGCCATTGGAGTACTAGATCATAGTCACTATTGAGGTTTCTCAATGCAAATTATAATAACACATTTTTCATTTATTTCCTTAGTGATGGTTGTGTAAAAATCAAGGAATTCCTCTATCTAATGATCCTTTTTTAAAAATGCACATGTTGAATAAACTAGATAATCTCATTGATAATTATCTTGAGATCCACCCTTATAACATGTTCATGATGGAAAATGGCCACCTCCTCATCCTCATCCATGATATCAACCATTATCTTGATAATTTGAGATTGGGGTTTGATGCAGTCCTAACATATGTGTCTCATGTATATTATTGATCAATCATTATTCATTTGTGTCATAGGTATAATCATCCCATATCTTACAGTATTTAGACACATTAAAATGTGTTTCCCATTATAAGAGAGGATAAAATAATACATCATGATATTTGTGGAAAATTTCACATGACTACTTTAGTACAGTGCAGATGTTCTTGCGAGGGCATTTACTTCTATTATGACCTTCAGACTCACAATCAGTGAACCAAAGACCATTACGAGTGTTGTATACATTATTTTTAGTTATCTTATCTAATTTTTATTCCATGGAAGCTATTTGAGATTCTATAAAAGGATTGATACCAGTTTCAATGCTACTAATAGATTTAACATGGAGGGTATCTTCCAAGGCCTCACATAGGTTAGTAAAGGTCCTTTGAGATATCATTCATAAAAAACGAAGCAATAAACCTCCCAAAAACCATTGGGAATGTTGAAATACATTAATCTTGAATGATAGATTAGATAAAAGTGTTTTGAATTTTGCATCATACTCATGTCCCCTTTCAATGAGCTCTTATTTTATATCTTTTAGTGCAAAAATACTTTTTTGCTCAAATTAGAGAATATCAAATTCCTGAAGAAATTTCATCTTGAGCTAATCATAGTCAATTACCACTTATTGAGGGTTATAATTAGTATACTACTTGTGTGTTTTTTCTCAAAGTGTGTTTGTAAATTATGTGGCCTTTCACTCAAAAAAATTTATATCACATGCCCTCCAAATGAGTTCACACTTATGAACATGCTCTAAAAAATTATCCACACCTTGATATTCAAGTAAATGAAATATCATTTCCTAATACACCAATGGCAGTTAAGGTACTTATGATAGTGCTTTTTGAGAACCCCCACCTCCTATTCTTGGAGGTAAAATTCCACTACTTCCTCCTATTGTGCATATTATTCCTCCTCTCATGCCTCCAAAAACAACACCCAAGATGTTGGGTGTGGTAGAATGTTGATTAATAATTCCTAGACTAGTATTATATCCACTATTAATGTTGGGTCTGCCAGGCATACCAAGTTGGTCCATAAAATTTCCATGAAAAGGGAGAGAGTGTCAATTCATTATGAGTCAAAATTGGATCAACTATAATTTATCTTATAGGATCAGTTTCTAACTCTACACTATTTGTATCTTAGTTATGTATGACTAAATCATATAACTCAAAATCATGAGCATACACTATGGTTAAGGAATTGGGTTGGTTCAAAAGTGGTTCTTTAGTCTCTTTTATCTAGCTAGTTTCTCCTTCATATGATAAAACTGACATTGGTCATGGTTTGAAAGTTGATGAGTCCTCTTTCTACATTTCTAATTCCCTATGGATCCTAATAACACTTCCTGAGTTCTCTTGTTCCCCTCATACTTTGCCTCCACCTATAATCCTCTATTAAGCTTCATCATATTTATGATTTTATAATGCACACTAATTGGATACCATTCTAAACTAAAAATTCTTTACCAACACCTTTGCATTCCCCTCCCAACTATGTGACTCATACAAGGATGGGTTTAACCCTCCATAGGTAGACTTTCAAGTCTAGAATCAATAAATAACTTCTTTACTTCTACTGGAAAGTGCCTAATATGCCAACCACATGGTTCTTAAATAAAATAGAAATTGGATTATTTAGGACAAGAGTGAGTGGTTACAACATATTGCAAGATGTAGTTATTCAACACCCCTCTCAACCAGATCTTAATATCATGTGTCCATGGTGTTCCCAAACATGATAAAGCCCTTTAATGCTCTATCATAAAATCTTTCCTCCTAAAATTTTATGACAAATCTTGAGCATACGCAGAGAGCCAAGAATGCAAATGAAAAGGGAATTCAATAAAGAAGGTTTCATATAATGATTTATAGAGATGTTGTTCCACCCATGCACATGCTAAAAATCATCATTCAAGATAGGGAATCCAAAAATTAGATTATACCTTGAGGTAATCCATTATTCAATGCTTTCAAGGGATAAATGTTTGAGAATTTTCCATTATTACGAAATAATAACTACAGGTCCTGACAATAGAACCAAAGTGTTGACATTTTTCTATCACATTTTACTTAAATCCCTAAATTGTCTAGTCCCAATAAGATTATGCACTCATTTTTTTGGAAGACTAAGTTATTACAAACTCACTCAAAGAATGCAACAAGAAATTACTTCTCATGGGTTATGTTTCAGAGTAACATATTTGTCTTATACTTGAGTTTGTTCATATATCTAATTAGTAATTACATAGAAAAGAAAATACATGACTGCAGACCTTGTCTCATCAATTCAAATAAATAAGAACATGAAGATAATTTATATGAAGTTTAAAGTGTTGATTATGTAAGCTCATATATTGAATATTATATAAATCTCATAGTCAATTATAAGCCACATATTACTCAATGCAAACCCATTATTACTCAATGCTTAAACTATCAATCAACTAAAGCATAACACCATAAAATGATTATAACTTCCACAAATTTGATATTACCATAATAAATCATTACATAATACCAATATTTAGTCTCCTTATACATATCTACATAGAGCTATTTATACTTGTTGTTCCTTGACCAAGTATTTACAGTATTAATGCCAATTAGGTGACTAGCCAATGATCTCTAGTGGACTAAGAGTCATGAAAATCATTTACTTATTTTCTCCCAAGGACCTAAGCCTTCATGACCCTATATACCCATTCAATTTTAGATCCTTGATGCCAAATTTCATTTTTTGTGTAGGCTAGTACAAAACTCATGTGGTGATTAAAGTCTAGTTTATCCTTGAGAATCACTCCTCAATCGTTTCTCACTTCCCTCTCACTCCCCAAGTCTTTCACTATTTCTTTGAGTCTTATGCCTAAGGATCTCTATAGTTATGTTTCATCTTTGACTAGGTATTCTCACATGATTATCTTCCACATTTTTGTCCTTTTATACCATGCTAGTTCTGTTCCAAAATCCAAAAATTGGGGTCCAACAATACCAATTATCTTTTGATACAATGAATAATACTAATGAATTTTAAGCATTATGTTTAGGTCTTGAAAAGAATATTAATATGAAAATAAAATAACTTAAAGTTTTTTGTGATTATGAATTATTTTTTATGTAGGTTAGGAAAAATTATAAAATGAATCAATCATTCATACATAAGTATAATCATACAATATGGTTCATTATGGATAATTTTGAAGTTTTCACATACATAATTATAGAATTTAAAGTGGGTGTTGATAAGATTAATTTATGTATGAATAATATAAATATTATCCAAAATTGGCTTACATATAAATATTTTACCTATATGGATCAGGCCACTCTCTTGGACCATTAAATAGCCTTCTAACCCTATGACTATTCCCTTTTTGGTCCTGACTTGATGATGTAGTACAGTATCCTAGGAGGTCCTAATGTGGTGTGAGAAGCTGAGTAGAGTTCTTATTGAGTAGGTGATCCAATGGTTGAAGGATAATACAAACCTCATGACCCTACCACATGTCAGTTGCAAGCTTTTGAAACACTTTAAGCAAGTTTTAAGGTCAATTTGGTGATTTTGAGGAAGAGGCCTAAAAATAGGTCTAAAATTATAAGTGAAAGATTTAGTATGTTTCCATGGTATTAAATAATTTAAGTACATGAAGGAGGTTTTCCAAAAGTCTCATAGATTATAACAAGTCAAAATTGAGGCCTATAGAATCTATTATGCCCAAATGACCCTGAAAAGTGCATTATATGACTTAAGGGTCCTCAAAATACAAATTTCAAGTGAAAAAATTAATTTTTTGAGGAATTAAAATTAATTTTTAATTAATACCACCTAATTATGTCATTTTTAACCCTCTTAGACATTTGTAAGGTCATTTAAAGTCATTTGGAGTGGAGGAGAGGAATTTGGGAGCAAAAAGATGCATTTTGGAGCTTTTTGGAGCTTTGGTAGAACATGTTTTTGAGGATTTTACTTAATCAAGGGTTAAAATTTAATATTAATGCATACATGGTGTCCTTAATATCCTTTTATATTCCTCTAAAATTATATTCCATCATAAAAACCAGTAGAGGTAAGGAAACTTATTGGCTGCAAATTAGGCATTAAGTAGGTTTTCTACCAATAGTGGAGATCCAAGCATTTAAAAAGGTTTTAAAAGGGAATAAAAGGTAATTTACATCCTAAAAAATCTTTAAAATTTTTTATATTTCATAGGCAAGATTCCAGTTCTTCATTCTAAGGAAAAACCATTGTGGGCAATTTTGGATAGCTCTAAGAGAGCCTCAAGTTTTCACTCAATATGGATAGGAGAAAGAGAGAGAGAGAGAGATGGGATAGAATAATTTAGGTAGTGATAAGGATCCTAATTCACTTATATTTATGTCAATGTTTGTATATTTTATCTCCCTATATTTATAAATAATCACTAACAGTTCAGGGGTGTCTAGATGGCCTAGTCATCCAGACAAGGTCTAGGTTTTCTCATGTTTCTTAATTTCAGAATTAAATGAGAAATAATGATTTTAGGGGAGTAATTTTAGGGTAAAATTTGACATATTAAATTTTTTTCATCATATAATTCCTCCCAAGAATTTAATTATGGCATAAATCCTATTTTCATTCATATCCTTATGAATGGCTTGTTTGATCAATTTTAGAGAAAAACCTAGGTTATAGGGTTAATGTACCTACTCCTCCTTATGCCACATAAATTTACACAAGTGATATTTCTCATCAATCCTTAGTAGTTCATTTAATCCTTGATAGTCCAAGAAGTCAAGTTGCTAGTTGGAGCTCTAATGGAGTTGTAGGAAACTTTATCAACTACTGACGTTTTTCCTTTCTTGTAATGGATTAAAAAAAAATGATATGATGTTTTCACCCTTAAATTTTCTCAATAAATATCCATTTATATTCATGGTTTAATAAGTAAGGAAATGAATTACTTCCTTTGGGGGTTTTGGCTTAATTATCTCTTCTTACTAAGTGCAACCATTTTGAAAACCAACAAAGGAATCAGTTTTCACCTATAGTACATGATATAATCCATAGTTGGTGACCTTATTAAGGACTAAACTCAGTCATGATTTCATTTGATTTTTAAATATAACCTATAGCCCAATGTGAAAGCATGTACCTACAAGCCTCCTTTGGTAAAGTATACCTACAATTGCATTTGAGCACAATCATGTATACATTCTTGGAAAGAAGTTGTAAATATAGTAATCAAGTGTAGACACTAGAAATATGCACACCAAAAATTTTGAATGTCAAAGTTACCCTTGGACCTGCTACAACCCCTTTTTGTACCATTTAATACCTCTTAGGCCTAACCTACTTACCTACACCTTGTTTCACCAAATAGGGTAAACTTGACAATTAGCTCCCCTTTACCTCTGGACCCTGACCGTCAATGGTTAGCCTAAACATTGATGGTCATCTTGACCATCGACAATTAGAATCTACCATCTCAACTAAGCATGTAAACATCATGAAAACTACTACCTTATATTTTCTAAATATAACTTTCTCTAATTCATGTTGTGAGCCTTTTCATACATGATTTATATTTAGAATCCATAGTTACACCCTCCCTTCCAACTCTTACTTATGCCTATAAGAAATAGAAGCCAGCGAGGTCTAATCCATCTACAATTATTATTAAGACCTTAGGTACTTAGAGTCCCATTTTTTAGGTCAATCAATCACTTTAGAAATCTAACAATCATACCAGCATCATCCATGTCATCAAGAGTGACTTTCCATCACCTCTTAACCAAGATTCCAAGCACCATTACTTTACCAAAATCAAGCTAGATCCTGCCTACGATCCAACTATGCCAACTACTCATCTAATCCACCTTTTGTAAGACAAGTCCTTATTTATTACTATTCATGTGCTTTATTTCCATTTCACAATTAAGTTAGCCTTTATCCAACCCCTAAAATTCATCTGTGAATCTTGTCAATCTATTATTGATCAAACCTAGTTTTGGCATATTCAACCACCGATGGTTAGCATAACTACTGAGGATCAACCCAACCATCAATGGTCACCTATGGTAGAAAAAACTAGCAAGCTACCTTAATCCATTTATACTTATCTAAATATACTCTTCTAAATTTTTAATTGTTCACAAACCCATTTTAAACCTTTTGAGCCATACCTTGACCCATTAGCACTAGCACTAATTAGTTTATCACTAATTTGATCATTCTAGCATATCTCTTTATCAATCAATTATTGTTATCAATTTTAGTACCTTTTGATTATTAATGCAAGAAATTTATCAACTTAATTCTTTTAAAATAGGGGATTGATAGCCCCTAAGGAAGATCTCACTTCTAGGATCTAGCTAGCACTAGGCAATCCACCTAGCTACTTGTTTAACCAACTAATTTTCTTTAGTTATTTCTTACATGTAGGTCATCCTCCCAAGCCAAAAAGGAGCTCTTCACAATCTTTTGATTCAATGTGCACACTTTTTATTAGGTATTCTTACCATAACCTATATTTCTTGTTTCAATACCTTCTTTTGAATAATAGTGCAATTTGAGTGAAACATTATGGCACGCTTGGTGGGACCAAGAGTATTTAATCACATTTTATTTGCATTTGTATGCTTTCTTCTCTATTTCTACTCATAATTGAAACTAAAATTTCTTTTGGGCTTAAAATCAACTACATCCATTTCTTGTTTTTTAACAAATAGTTCACTTTGAATTAAAGCACAATAATCTTATCATAGCACCACTTTTGTTCCACACAATAGTGAAACTACTTTCATTAATAAAACATCAAAATAATTTTAGACAAGGCTCGATTAAAATTTCATCACCTAGCAGTCACCTTACCCATTATTGGTAATCCTACTTGGAGGTTATTACCAAGAGAAGAACCAACTCAGCTCTCTAGTTGAGTATAAACTATGGATACCAATATATATTGGCTAAGCACCCAACACCCTTATCATTATAGGACTGTGAAGTGAGGGGTTAGGCCCCAATACCAATCCATGTATTGATTCTAATATATATTCTTTTTCTCACCTAAATAGCCTAAAACTAACCATAGACTATTTTTATAGTACCTAATCTACAAGCCAACTTCTATCACAAATTTTCATAAACTAAGGCATAAGCTAAAATCAAGATTAAAACTAACATCTATGTTTGACATACTTCATAGTGTGTTTCTTGAGTGCCTTGATCATTTTCTAGTATTTTTGTTTGAGAGGTGAGGTTGTTTTTGTTTTCTCTCCCCTTTCCTTGTATGGTTCTCAGTCATCAGTAGTGAAGAAACCTAGTAGAACAAAACCCATCACCTAAATCAACCTTTTCTACCTCCTCGTATATGGAGTACATCTCTAAGGTAGAAGATTCACCTCAACCATTGGAAATCCCTACTTTTCCTTGGGTATTTCCCTAAGGATACATGGATTTTACCACCTTTTTAGACAATAATTTAGTGGCCCTTCATCACTATCTTATCACCTCTTCTCACCATATCTCTATTTCAACTCCAACTCAAGATCCTCCTTATAGCATGCTATCCCACCTTATGGAGGGTATCCATATTTCCATGGTCACCACCCAACCTTTGACTACTTAGGCATCTTTTTCAACTAACCACTTTAACACTATGGCTAAAAACCAACCTATCCAAACAACTATTACCCTTACACCTTCCACCCCTACTAATGACTCCTCTACCTTGGGGATAACCCAACCATTAACCCATCATGTCCCACTTATAGCTAGGGCACCCACCATCATCACCTCTATCCTCCCCTCTATCAAACCTAGCCCATAAATTAATACCTACTTACCAAGATTAGGGGTACATATCCCTTTTACCTCACCACCCATTAAGATAAAGGTCACTACATCTCCTCTTGTCACCAACCCAACTACCATCTATGCCCAATCCACAAGGACTCCTCAATAGTTACCTATTTCACCCAACCCCAGATACATCCCTAACCCACAAGGGTATATACCCACTATCCAATCACCATCATCCACCCACCCCACCCAACCTCTAACATCCACATTCCAATATGTGGTAGCCTCTCCACCATCAATCAATTATCAATATATTTCCCAACCTCAACCACAATATCAACCTTATAATCCTTTTGGTGCACCACCTCAAATTGACCTAATGAAAATGTTCATGAATAAAATGACCAACCTTGAGTCATCCATTTTAGGATCTCATAACATCCTATCCTATGATTATATTTGTAACAAACCTATTCATCCTTTTATTCTTATTAGACCTTACCTTCCCCAATGAGAGCTTCCAATATTTACCAAATTTTAAATCAAGGACCCCCAATATCACCTTAGGGATTTTAGGCATGCATGCTACATGATTACTTACAATGATGCCATTCTCCTTTAAACCTTCCCCATGTCTTTATCTAGCCCAACACTTGATTAGTATAGTTCCCTTACCAAGCATTCCATATTTTCTTTCACCCAACTATCACAAGTCTTTTTAGATCACTTCTCCATTAAAATTTTCAAGAAAATATCTATCATGGACCTTTATTCTATCAAAAAAATTGATGATGATTCCATTGTTGATTTTTTCACCTATTGGAGAAGCTTGATTAATCATCTTTCATTTTCCTTGCCTCAACCTAAACTTATAAAACTTTTTTCTCAAGCTTACACCAAGCATATTTATTATACACTATATGTCAAGAGATTTAGGACCTTCGATGAGGATTTTACCGTGGCACGTAAGCTATAAAACTAGGCCATAGATGAGGGTAAATTAAAGTTAAAAAACAAGAACTCTACCTTCAAGACCAGTGAGATCTCTTCCTCCAAACCAGGCAACTAAACCAATACCAGAACCAAGACTAAAGGAACCATGAATGATGTCATCCTTAAAATTACCCCTCCACCCAAAGTCAAAAAAAAATTCTCCCATTACCTCCAATCCAAATTTAAAAAACCCAAACCAAAACAACCAAAAAAAATTCACTCCACTTGGAGAATCTTACACCTCAGTTCTAGAGAAACTACTAAAAGCTAACCTTATACAAATTACACCTATCAAACCTCCCTATAAATTTTATTTTTCTCATCTAGCACCTAATTGGTATAATGAGAATGATCTCTATGTTTTTCATCAAGTAATTAGACATGACATCAGTTGATGTAATACTTTAAAGAATATTGTTTAGAGTCTTATAGACAAAGGGGAACTCATGTTGGATAATCCCAATTCCCCTCAAAATCAAGCTCTTGACATCTTCAAGAAATATTTTCCCAACCATGCCCCTATAAAAGCTAAGGACACATAGGCCAAGTGTTCTCATGATGCCCACACAGTCAACATCATTCATAATACACCTACCCATGAGGACCTAATCAGCCAATCTACCCACTCTTCCCCCACCTTACTTATAGAGGTAAAAGATTCATCTTCCCCTCCTTCAGAGATTCAACCCAAGGAGGTTCCTTTTTCGCTAGACACACTCATATAAGCTTTAGAATCATCACATTCTACCCTAATAGGCACATCTAAACAAGTACATGTTCTTGATTTGCCACCTCCACCAACTACCCAACAAAACACTACTCCTATGGATATTGTTCCTAAAGGAAAATAACTTCTATTGATACCTCCCATGGATGAGCTATTTATCTCAACCTTACTTCCCTCACCTCAATAAATCAACCAACCTACCAACCAGCCTCCCCAACCTACAAGTCTATCTCTTACATGCACTACCCATGAAGCAAAACTAGTACACAAACCTTTTTCCACATTAGTGAAAAAAATAGAATTTACCCTAAAACTAGATATGGATCAAGCCACTTTTTGGTAACATTTATGCCTCCCTTACATCAACAACCCTGAACCTTCTAGCACACCTTTAACCAACTAGTCTATCATATTTCCACCACCTCTTAAACTAATCAGAACTTATACCAACCTCTCACCTTCCCCACCCACAAAATTAATCATACCTCAAACAAGAAAACCAACAAACAAACCTATTAAAAATATCAATATCTTCCCCATATAAATTTTGGTCTACCCATCTCTTAAAGTGAATTGATCCCATCTAAAATTCCACCCAAACCTTGACCTAAACCAACCAAAAGAGAAAAACCATTGAATAGCCACATTCCTAGTGTTTTTCCTTCCTCCATCCTAACTTATATATTAGGTCCTCATCCATCAACTTTACCCAAAAATAAAACCCCTTTCAACATATGTCACCCACTGCTATTGATTATGCCAGCACATTTATTATTCAATGTGCTAGTCTTTCTTAGAGCACAACTAGTCAAACAACCAAATGTAACCACCTCAACTACTAATGTGTCTAGGCCAAAACCATCCACTTGAGCAACCTTACCCAAGTAATCTCTCACCCAACCTATTACCACCCACCTTACCAACTAAAATTATGATCCCAAAACCTTCCTTACCTCTGGTAGAATCCTATACAACCATTATTCATAGGTTAGTACAAACTTATTGCCTCACATTACCTCCCATTAGACCATTTGTCCTTTTAGTTTGAATCCAACCTGGTATAATGACCATAAAATTTTCTCCCATCATAGGAAACCTAAACATGACACAAAGAATTGCAAAGCTCTATAAGCCATTATCCACTAGCTCTATGATGAGGATGACCTTTTGGTAGATGACCTTCCATATAATCCTTTACCATTACACCCAACAACCAACCACCCACACATTCTTAATCCTTGACTCTCACCTCATAGTGATGAAAAATCTACCCAACCACCCATCACACCTTATCCCTCTATCCATACCATTAATGTGGTCACATAATCACAACAAAAGGATAAAGGGAACGCCAAAGCATCCATTACATGGACATACCTACCAACTCACCCTATACCTAACCAAACCCAAACCTCCACACTTATAGCTAAGCCCAAAGCTACTATTTTAAGAACATAAAAGTTTAACCCCTATGAATCCATCAGGAGGTTCATTCTTAAGCAACTCCACCAAACTCCAACTAAGTTGAGCCTCTATGAGGTTATTTCCACCTTACCATCACTAGGGAATGATAGAGGCTATGTAAGCCATTAAGGTCAAACTAGGAGACTCCCAACCTATAGAGGCCTTCATGGGTGCTCTCTAACTCTAAACCCTTGTTACCTTCAAGGACTCAGAGATACCTTCCATCCACCCTGAAGACCTAGATCCACCTCTCTTTATTACTACCCATATCAACAAAACCCACATCAAATAGGTTATGATCAATGGGGGAGATAGTATCAACATCATCTATTCTTATGCCTATGATCAACTTAAGTTACCCAATAATATCATGTCTAAATATTTAGCCATCCTTAGATCCCTTAATGACAATATGACTACTACCTTGGGGAACCATTGTCCTTCACATTTATCTAGGACCTCACATGCTCCCTAAACTTTTCTATGTGGTTACAGGTGAATTCTAGTACAATGTTTTACTAGGGAGAGCTTGGATCCATGCAATGGCTTGTGTACCTTCCACCCTCCATCATTATGTCAAGTTTAAACATGAAGGTTAGGTGATTACCATATAAGCTAACACTATCCCTTTTGCAGCATGTAATATGACCTACTAACCTAATTATGTTCTCCTACCTCCATCCAAAGAACCATAAAAACCACCACCCATAGAAGTTGAAGCCATTGCTTCCCCTCCTATAGAAGCATCTATCAGTTCATCTATTTTTGTGGACCAAATACCCAACACTGATCCCTTAGAATCTACCTTTCAATGCCTCACCTTGGATGCCCTCCTTACCCCACAAGAATATAGGAAACTCAATTACCAATCAGATTACAAACCCAACATTAGATCCATTGTTCCTTCAGGACCTCTCAGCTATCAAACTCACTTCATCTATGAGGGAATTAATAAGCCACTTAACTTTTCCATTACCCACCCTTTACCTCAACTATTCACCTCTAACTTATCTTACTTGGACAAACCTGACTTCACCAAATTATATCTTTATAGGTGTGTCTAAAAGGGATTTGGTTTAGGATAATATGAGCATCACCCATGTACATTGACCTCGATCAATACCCATAAGCCTCATGAGAAACATGACCTCATCCTCATTCTACCTAATAAGAACAAATCTAACAAACCTACCACTACCATTGGTATAGAAAAGATCCCTTCCCTATCAACATCCCCTCAACCTGAGGGTGAAGATGAGGAGATCATCCCACCAAATTTTTTTTTCATAAACATGATTATTCTCAACCCCTTAACTTATCAAAAGGAAGGGGCATCCATATCCATCCCTTTAACCCACCTTGAGCTCATGCGAGAAGACTCCCCTACCATTAACATCATTTAGTGTCAAGATGATGATGTTATTCTCACTTACCTTGGTGCACTAGATTCCTCTATCTAAAAATTTTCTACCTCTAGAAACCTAAACCATGTTGAATGAATCTACCATAGATATTGACATAGGTACTCCAAATAAGCCCCATATCATCAAACTTGTCCAAACTCTCACCTTTGAGGAACTATAGGGCTTTTTTACCTTCCTCCAAGATTGTAATATTGCATTCACTTGGTCATATGCTGAAATGCCTAGTATTGACCCAACTATTGCCACTCACAACATCATAACTAATCATGATGACAAACCTTTCAGAAAAAAAATTCTAAATACACCCTCACATATCCCTCCTTGTTAAATAAGAGCTTTAATGCCTCCTTTTTTTCAACTTTATTCAACCCATTGATTATCCCCAATGGGTTTGAAACATCATACTTATCACTAAATCCATAGGGGGACTACGTATCTATGTAGACTTTCATAACCTCAACCTCACCTTTCCAAAGGATGAATTTCCTCTACCTAGCATTGACCAACTTGTTGATATTATAGTAGGCCATGAGATGTTGTCACTGATGGATGGATTCTTAGGTTATAATCAAATTTTGATTGTCCATGAAGATCAACACAAAACTACTTTTATCACCCCATGGGGGATTTTTTGTTATAGATTCATGCCTCTCAAACTAAATAATGTTGGCATAACTACCAAAATTCTATGACCTATATTTTTCATGACCTTATCCATACAATCATCGAAGACTATGTGGATGACCATCTCAGGAAGTCCAAGCTTTGCAAAGACCATTTATCCATTCTCAAGATTATCTTTGAGTGACTTATCCATTATCATGTCTACCTCAATCCCAAGAAATATATTTTTGGGGTCTTGTTAGGCAAACTTCTTGGCTTCATCATTTCCCTTTAAGGAATCAAAGTTGATCTAACCAAAATCAAAGCCATCCTTGAGATGCTACCTCTAACCAATCTTAAACAACTCCATATCTTGTAGGGGAAACATCAATATATTCATCACTTCATCTCCTAGATATCTGATCAATGTCAACCCTTCCACCATCTCTTGAAAAAGGGTGTCCCTTTCAAGTGGAATTTTAATTTTCAAAAGGCCTTTGATGCACTCAAAGAGTACCTGCTATCTCCACTTATCCTTACACCTCCTAAGGATGACCAACCTTTCTACCTCTATATATCCACAACAAACCACTCCTTAAGGGTAATACTTGCCCATTGGGATGAATAAAATAAGGAGTAAGCCATCTATTACATTAGTTGCACATTTGTCAAATAAGAGACTTGGTACATGCATGTCTAGAAACTATGTTTGGCCCTAGTCTTCATGGACACCAAACTTTTCCACTACCTTCTTAACCATAAAACATTTGTCATAACCAATTTCAACCCCCTCAAATACATGCACTCCAAACCATACCAAAACTAGTGTGTGGCTAAGTGGCTCATGCTTCTAGCTAAGTTTAACCTTGACTTCCTCTAATAGAAGTCAATCAAGGGGAAAGTACTCACTAACCAATTAGATGAGGCACCCCTAGCTAACAATCAACCTCACCCTCTTGCATTTCTAGATTAGTCTAGCATAAGCCTATCTCAAATAGATTTCACCAATCACGTAGCCATGTTTCTCAATGGTTCCAAATGTTAACATGGTGGGGGATATGGTATTTTACTTTTCCCACTTAATAAGTGAACCACTTCCCTTAGCCTTTAAACTTGACTTCAAATGCACCAACAATGTGTCTGAGTACAAAGCCCTAGTGATAGGTCTCTAAACAACCCTATCCCTAGGAATTAAAATAATGAATATCTTTGGGGACTCCCAACTTGTGGTTAACCAAGTCAATGGCATTTACTAGTGTAAGAGTGAAACAATGAAGCTATATAGATAACTTGTCAAATAACTCTTAGCCTCATTCAAACACTACGATATCTAAACCACCCCTCAATTTACTAATAAGTTTTTTGATACCATGGCTTCTCTTGCCTCTCAGATCCCATCAGTACCCTTAGGATCCAAACTATCCATCACCTCACTAAATCTTCCTACACCAAATTAAACATTCCAGCCATCTTTAGTGTGAAGGAAACTCTACCTGACCTTTGTTACTAGCAATCCTTTGACTACCTTCACCTTGGCATAGTTCCCTCCAATCTCTCTAGGAATGCCCATTGGGCATTTAATCAAATCACATTTTGTTATACCATTATGAGAGGAATCCTCTACAAATGATGCTTAGATGGCCTCCTATTTCATTACCTCCATGGTTTAGAATCCTCTCATGTCATCAAAGAGACACACAATGGTATCTATGGGGGTCACTTTAGTGGCCTCATTATGGCCAATTGTATCCTTTACCTAGGCTATTATTGGCCTACCTTTAACCAAGATTTCTATGATTATGTGAAAAAGTGTATCAAATGTCAACAACATGCTAATTTAAATCATGCACCTAGAAATAGTCTTCACATTTCTACAAAATTTTGTCCCTTATCATAATGGGTTTTATACCTTATTAGTGAAATCAACCCCCACTCTTCAAAATGACATCATTCTATCATTATCACAATTAAATATTTTTCCAAATGGGTGGAGGCTATTCCCCTTGTCTCAATGAAAGATAAAAAGATTTCTAAATTCATCACCCATGATATCATCTACCATTTTGGTGTTCCCCATAAGATCATCATTGATAATGGCAAATATTTCAAAAACAAACAAGTTCAAGGCCTTTTTGATGTATTTGGTATTAAACATAACTTTTCATTGCCTTATTTCCCACAAGTAAATGGATAATTCAAAGCCTCTAACAAAACCCTTAACAACATGCGTACTAATATGGTCAATTCCTTAGGTTAGGATTGGTAATTTCATATCCCCTTTTCCCTATGGGTATATTGTACTAGCATCCAAACCCCCACTAGTGCTACACCCTTTTCTCTCATCTTTGGAGCTAAAGTTGTCTTGCCTCTTGAAATCCAAATACATTATCTTTGCATATATTTTTATGACCTCATTTTAGAATGTGATTACCATTAAGAATGTTTATCTCAACTTAAGCTACTCAATGAGCATCATTTAGCTACCCTTTCCCATTTTCATGTCTATCAAGAATGAATCAAATGAGCTTATAACAAACACCTGAAAGTTTGAAAATTCAACATTGGAGATCTTTTCCTCAAATAAAACCAACATGTCACTAATATGGAGAAAATAAAAAGGGGCAAATTTTATTTCAATTGGCTTGGACCCTACATCATTACCCATAAGTATGGATCAAGGGCTTATCATTTGTCCTCATTCGAAGCTAAACTAGAACCTGAGCCTCTCAATGCTTCGCATCTTCATCCCTTTTATTGTTAGATAGGGATCATAATTATCATTTACCTAACTTAAGCTCATCCCTTTCAACCACATTCATTTCCTTCTTTTTAGGGGAAACTAACTAAAATTGACTCATGTGATTATCCATCATAATCATAACATAATATTAAACTATGGATACCATGGATTTATCCATAGCATGATTCTCATAAGACTTGCCATCTCTTTGAGATTGGTTCTTGTGGCCATTGTTACCTATACCTCCTTTTCACTTACAGGTGCCACATGTTAGCTTAGTTTTGCCTTCACAAAGGTAATCCATTAAGAATGTATAAACAAGTCTATGTCAAGTAAAATCAAATAAAAGCAAAAGGCAATATCAAATGGCAAAAGCAAACCATGGGTCATCTTTATCATTCACAAACTACTCCCTTGAAGGATAGTTGTTGAATACTCATTTTGAAATGGTAAAATTTAAGATGGACTACTCCCTTTAAGGACATCTATCAAAAGCATTTGAGCAAACCATATAAATCTAGACCACTCTCTTGAAGGATGGTTGGATAACACATTATTTAAAGATAGAAATTTCTTGGAAGCTTACCACTTTGATCAGCTTCCTCGACCCTCAAGTGAAATTCAAAAGAAATCAAAAGAGGAAAAGCAAAAATATTTGTTTAGAAGCTACAATAAATTCTCATAAATATCAATGAAATTGGGAAAACCACAATTAGCTCTCCTTAGTAGACTTCTCACATCAATCAATCTACACTTTATACATAGACATAAACTTGTTTATACCACCTCTTTGGACACATATATAAAAGGCATATTAATCTCACTAATAGTTCCAGTTTCACCCATTATCCCTCTAACCATCATATGCATGGGACTATGAGCTTACTTGACACAATGTTATCAGGATCCCTATCTATCAACCTAGGCATGCTAATGCAAAACATTTGAAAGGCTTATTTTCACTAAGCCAATCTAATTTCAGGTTTTGTGTTGATCTTTACCATTGAAATGGCATCATGTTCTTTTTATTATCATTTATTAGTCTATGTAAGCCTATAAACATGAATAAAAAACATCATACCAAAAGTATGAACATCATGAACTATTTCAACAAGCAATATCATCTATCCATCAATGAGCCAAGCACAATGTAAACATATAGTATCCAAATACAAACATTCACCTATCCATCACATTTTGTAAGCTTCTAAACATGTTATTACACCATAAACAAATTCAATAAGCAAAACATCATAGCATATACGATTCACCATTCAATAGACATAACCATAAATGTGAGCCATGACATGTATCCATCAATAACACATCTTATGTAACCATGAGTAGAATTAAAATGTCATAATTCAACTTTCTAAATATCACATGCCTCACTACTAAGTCAAATAACCATAAACCATGAGCATCCATAACCATAAATCGCAAACATGAGCATCACATAAAATATTGATTATCATATATCATATACATCGAATAACCAAAAATCATACATGTAAAAAATAATCAATATCATCTCTCTTTCAAAATATACATATCGATACATCAGCGCATAGGCCAGAATCAAAATTCATACATATCATATATCAAAATACAAAATCAATCCCTAGAAAACTTATACCACTTACACCATTACCACTAGCCCCATCTATACATGTACTTGATGGTGTTCCCCTTGGGGCCCCTATCTGCCCAACTATATCATCCCACTACCCTAAAGTAGCTAGTGTAGCCCCATTGCCCAAACTAGCTCTATACTTTACAAATATCATGGGATGGGTTAATTGATCTAGCACCATCACCTCAAAGTATCTGAGTTCCTACATGGTGACTAGATATCATCATCATGACACTAAATATAGTGGCCCTCTTACTATTGTACCTACCACACCCACACCAATTTACCCCTATAATGTGACTATTTAGCCCTATAGAGTAGCTACCTACCCCTAAAAATGATAACCTGGGCCTACACTTGGTCCCTCTTGATTGTCACTACTTCAACCTACCCTTGGAGTCCTACCAAATGTCCCTATAAAACTTGTATCTAAGCCTAGGCCATAGATAATGTTGCCCCCTATCCTACCTGACTGGCTAGATTTATAGGCATCGATCTTATACCTCTATCATCTCCACCAGCACTATAGCTACATAGATTAGCTGGTACTAAACCATATATCTATCTATGTACCTTACATCATCTATAGGATCTCGAAGAGGAATCTACTCAAATCTACCATCTATCACTCTCTAAGTAGGTTGGGGCACTAGTAATTGAACCTCTAAATCCTACCTTTTGTACCATGGATGTGGACCTGATACACCCTATAACAAGCCAAATTGGCACTAAACTTAGTCAAATGGAATCAACTCCACCTCACCCTCCTAGTGACCCACAATCCACCTATAACTTTGCATGTCAAGGGCTTACCTCTTGTAGCTAGCTAGAGTGGAAACTATAGGTATGGCCTCTAGGTGATGTCTCTAGCCACTAGCATTCCTAGGGCTCCTACATCATGTGCTCCACTACTTATAGTTGATGTTACATAATCATCCTTCTTTCTCATAAAACCAATAGGGAACTCAACTTATGTATACCCTACCCATGGTAACCCCATCGGCCTAAGCACTAAGATGTGCTCATAAGCCAAGTAGTGTAGTACCATCCCCATACTAATGTTGTATCTCCTATGGTAGCTAAATCCCCATAGCTCCTTATAAATATAGAGTAATAAAATAGGCACCAAACTAAACATCATCCTACCCAATAGTAACTCAACCAATACACCTAATAAAACATAGGGAAAACTCCCACTACTAGAATTTAGGAACCTAAAGCAAGTCACAATGATCATCAACATCATCATCAATCATATCTCCTTAGGATCACTCTCATATAACACTAAGTAGCTAAATCCTCTAGAGTGCCAATGGACCTTATGACTATTATCTCTATACAGATACTAAATAAACTCATATTACTCTTCTTGATTAATCTAGTATATCACCTCACACATAATAGGAGTCAAGTAATCTGATGTACATCCTCTAGGAGTATAGTCATCTTCCTAGTCAGTAGTAAGAAGGTATTGGTAGTAGGATCCCATCTCTTGATGAGTGTTAATACTATCGACGCATCCCTTGACACATGTTGATAGTGCTTCATCCCACTAAAGCCTACCTCACCCATATGGGCCCAATCCTCTACAATCATCCCCTTTTAAAGGTCAAAGAAGATGTGTGGCACATGATCACACATCTAGATCTTTTCCCTAGCCTATACTAAACCATAAACTTGACTTAGTATCTCTTAATGAACTCATCTAAACTATATCCAAAACCATGATCTCACACTACTCTTCTATTTTAATAGATCAAAAATACCCATTTGACCTCACACCTACCCATTTTAATCTACCCATCAACCTTATACCATTTTACCTAAACCTAATCTATTTACCCTAATCTCACCCTATACCATTTTTCCTTAACCCATTTTGGTCATAACCCATTTTACCATCAATACTCTTTTTCTAAAAAAAAGTAATAACAATAAACAAAAACAAAAAGCTACCTTATCTTACCTAACCATCAGTGGTCATGTTGACCACCAATGGTTGGAGACCTAAATTCATATGGTGTCAACCATCAATGGTCAGACTTGACTATCGATGGTCACCTATCAACCAAAACCCCCAAACCCCAAGCTCCCCCCTAATACCCAAATCCTACAAAATTTGCATTCTTTCCTAAATACTACCCTACCCATATTTTATTCAACCCATCCTACCCACCCACCCTATCCACTAGACACCCCACCCAT
Source organism: Torreya grandis (assembly GCA_037957365.1). Lineage (NCBI taxonomy): Eukaryota > Viridiplantae > Streptophyta > Pinopsida > Cupressales > Taxaceae > Torreya > Torreya grandis. The sequence goes on along the minus strand of JARHVA010005744.1, from coordinate 712,046 downwards.
CATTTTGACTTACCATTTAAACAAACTCAACCTAGGTCATATAGGTCAAACTAACAAAATTTCACACTTACCCACCCATGCACCTTCAAAATGGCAATTTCAACCAAAAACTATCAATTGAATGCACCCCTACCTCATTCCTTGACCTCATCCATGGTTTGAGCCTGTGAGTAGCTACCTGACTATGTCTATGTGCTCACTACATCTTGGAACCATAAAGATCATACCCACACTCCAACTAATGAGTATTCACTAAGTTAGTAAGTAAACTCTCCATATAAACCACAATTAGTAGAGACAAGTTGACTAATAACAAAAGTTACAATAAGTCAAATTAATATTTTTTTCTACTTTTTACTTGAAAATTTTTTAGGGTTTCCCCTGACCATTGATGGTCAAGGTGACCACTGATGGTCACCTTCTAGGTGACCCTAACCATTGATAGTTAGGGATCCCTAATTAGACACCACCTACCCTTTTTCAACCAACCTATATCAATAATCATCTAGCCCCACCAGGCCTTTACCACTTTTGAAGATGCCTTTCTCCTACCAAACCAACTACCTCATCACCTCACTATTGGACTCTCATGGCCCCTCTAGCATGCAATTTTGTGACCATTTATTGCCTAGTCTTTTGATCATAATGAAAACATTGCCATGTTAAGCTTTTATATTTTTCACCACCTCATGCATACTGACCCACTTGTGTCTCACCAAGAGCATTTCCTACCTTAGATACCTCTGACACTTGACCCATCTATGTTTTCCCTAGGATCACTTCCTACCTTAGATACCCATCGAAACACTCAAATCTATCTTGGAGACTATATATGTATCCAACTACCATGCCTAAAATAGTCATGCAATACATTAGTCACTTGTATTCTTTGAAAAAACCTTATTTTCATTAACATTGGAAATCTATCTTTATGTGATATTGGTTATCACACCTTTTGTTGCATTTTTTGCACATGTTTGCACCTCAAATGCTCAGCCTTGAGTCATCACCTCATGACTCCACATTTACCCTTTATCAAACCCATACCCACTTTAGCTTCACCTCACCAACTCCTAATTTGAGGGGGAATAAACCATCCCACTCTTGGGGCAACCATACCCTTGACCTATACTTTATTTTTGTTTTATCACTCATTCACAAGAGTAGCACAATAAAAAGGGGTAAAATGTAGACACTAAAAATCTACACACCAATTATTCTAAATGTTGAAGTTACCCTTTGACCCCCTATAAACCATTTTTGGACCATCTGATACCTCTCAAGCCTAACCCACTTACCTACACCCTATTTCATAAAATAGGGTAAACTTGACAATCAAGTCCCCTTTCCCTCTCAACCCTAATTATTGATAATTAACCTAACCATCAATTGTCATCTTAACCATTGATGGTCAGGAACCACCATCTCAACTAAGCATTCAAACATCATGTAAACTACTACCTTATATTTTCTAAATATAAATTTCTCTAATTCATGTTGTGATCCTTTACATGCTTGAATTATATTTAGAAGCTCTAGTTACACTTGCCCTTCCACCTCTTGCTTGTGCCTATAAGAAAGAGAGGCCTAGGAGGTCCACTCCATCTAAAATTATTATCAAGAACTCAGGTACTTAGATAATAATTTTGTAGGTCAATCAAGTGCTTTATCAATCTATCAATCATACCAGAATTATCCACATCATCAAGAGATGAATTACTATCACCTCTCAACCAAGCTTCTAGGCACCATTACTCTTCCAAAATCATGTTAGATCTTGCCTACGGACCAGCTATGCCAACTAATCATCCAACCCACTTCTATTAAGATAAACCCTTATTTATTAATATTCATGTGCTTTATTTCCATTTCATAATTAATTTGGCCTTTTCCCAACCCCAAAAATTCATTTGTGAATCTCATCAATCTACTACTGATCAAACCCAATTTTGGCGTAGTCAACCATTGACAATCAACATAACCATTGATGGTCAACATAACCACTAATGGTCAACCTAACCATTAATGGTCACCTATGGAAAAAAACTATCAATTTGCCTGGATCCACTTAGACTTATCAAAATCTACTCCTCTAAATTTTTGATTGTTCACAGACCCCTTTCAGACCTTTTGAGCCATACTTTGACCCATTAGCACTAGCACTAACTAGTTTATCACTAATTTGATCATTCTAGCATATCTATTTATCAATAAATTATTATTATTAGTCTTAGTACCTTTTAATTATTGATGCAAGCACTTTCTTTATATTTTATCAACTTAATTTTTTTAAAATGGTGGATTGAAAACCCCTAAGGAAGCTCTCAGGCGCGGAACCTAGCCCGATCAGCCAAGTATTTCCATTGCGGCTCTGTTGGTCCCAGAGTCTAGTCCTCGCCATGTGGTATTGGTATTAGGTTATGTCTAGCTAGCACCATTGGTCACGTTAAAAAGTTTACCAGGCTTTTAAAAAAAAAAAAAACCTAAGGAAGTTCTCACTTCTAGGATCTAGATAACACTAGGCAATCCACCCAGCTACTTGGCTAATCAAGATATTTACTTTAGTACTTTCTTACATGTAGTTCATCCTCCCAAGCCAAATAAGATCTCTTCACAATCTTATAATTCAACATGCACACTTTTTATCAAGTATTCCTACTACAACTTGTATTTCTAGTTTTACTACCTTCTTGTGAATAATAGCAAAATTTGAGTGAAACATCAAGGGTAGTTCATGCTTAATAGAATGATAAGATGGTATAAAATTATAAGAACTCATTAATACCATATTGATAAGGTTTTCAACACCTGAGGTTATAGTCATACACCAAAAGCATGCACCTACAACTAGAAAAGCATAGTCATGAGGTTCAGAGGAGGTGACATGGAGGATTGTGAGATGGAAAATGAATGGTGAATTCATGAAAGGATAGGTTTCATGAATGTTTAAATCCATATTCACCTTATTATATATCAAACCAATTCAAAAAGGAATAAAACTCAATTGTGAAATTTAACCAAACAGGCACATGTCGCTAGTGTTTTGTAAAATGGGCTTAAAAGCCAAAATATGCACGATCTAATCACAAAATTTGGTGGACAGGCTCATTATGACCTAATATATCTATTAAAGATCTTGTTAAGTTTTTTAACAATTGGAACTATTCAATATTATAGTATAGTCAACCCTATGTCTAATCATGGTTAACATTGGAGCCTGCCTTAGAGAAATCAACCATGCTAGGACATCTATAGGTTGAGTTAAAGAATAAAATTAGGTAAAAGTGGTATCCATGACCTAAAAAATAATACCATGAAATCCTAAATGTCATATCAATATTTAAATTACTTATTATTCTTACATAAACCTCTTGTAGTCAAGAAGGGAACCATTAGAGGCTAGTTAAAGTTTTGTCACTTCTGGTTGATAAGAAGGATTTTAGGCCTTGGAGAGGTTTTAAATGATATAATATGATGTTTTAAACCTATATTGTCTTATATAAGTGATCAATTTTAGGGGTTTCAAGCAAAATTTTGAAGAAAGACAAGTTTAGGCATGGTGGAAGTATGTAGGAAGCTTAAGGTAAATTTTGGTAAAAAGGGTTTACAGGACAACATATGCATCCAAAAGGCTTCAAACTTGGTATGATTGGTCTTCATGACCTACTATTCCTATCCATCATCTTGTGAGGGTCATATGATAACTATAAATTCCCATTATTTATACACAGTCCCCTCTATGTCTCATAATGGTCACTATTGGTGCATGCATACTTTTTGGAGTTTTAAGGTGTGGTTAAGGGTTTCAAGCTTAGGTAAATATTTTAAAATCATGGTAATATGGTTTTAATCCCCTTAAATACCTTTAAATAGTATTTACACTCAAAACTTCATGTAAACCCCATAGGCAGTCTCAAAGGCATAAAAGGCAAAGTTATTTTTTGATTATTGGAAATATGTCATAAGGTGTTCCAGATTCCATGAATATTTTTTCAATAAAATAATATCATTGAAAAGGTCAAATTGGTCTTTTGGAGAAATTCAAGCTTGCTAGGCTTAAGATGCCTAGTTTTATTCCTTCTTCAAATGCTTGTATCTTTCATATCATAAAGAGTTAGGCTAAGCGATGATAGTATGTTTTGATTTCCCCTATCTAATTTATATTAATTTTATATTGATGTTGGTTAGTGGCATTATTTTTATGAATAATCACTAAGAGTGTAAGCATGTCCAGAATGCTTGCAAACCCTATAGGTAATCATCTTTACATATGTATCTTTTCATACCTTCTGCATATGAGCCCAATATTTTTAAGGATGTTGAAGGGGTATATTGAATAGAGATTTATGGCATGAAGTTTTGGAATAGGAATCTTCATTTCATGAATAATCATTAAAAGGGTGGGCTTATTTGAGCTTGTAAATGAACTTTTTGACTAGTTTTGTGTTTTTATAATTGTAGGTCTATAAAATGGCCAAAAATGACTTGGAAACCACCTATAATGTGTAGAGGACTCCCTATAACTTTTAAATAACCTATTTTTTAAAAGAATATAGCATGTTTGGGTGCCCAGGAGACCTAAAATGGCTCAAAAAATGCCTACTTTTACAAGTCCTTAAAGAGAGAAATGGTCTAAATCCACAGAGAAGGCATAATGGGACATAAATAATCTTCATATGGAACTTTGATCTCTTCAAAATATTTTTTATGGTGCCTTACCAGGTTGAAGGCTCTAAAACCCATTTTTTGACATTTTGTGCATTGTTTCAGGCTTAATGGTGATTTACACCATTATTTTAGGTATTGAAGGTTGTCTAAATCTTCATTTTATTATTCATATACATGATAGAGATGTATAGAGGTTTTTTACAGGTCCAGAAGTGATCTTCAAAGTGCCAAATGGCCTTGGGAGTAGGTTTTAGGGTAGATGGTTGAGGGTGGCTCAAGCTTGTGACCTCGATCAATAGGGTCTATGAGATTTTTAGGTTTCATGGAATTTATTTCAATTTAGAGGAGAAAATTCAAGTTGAAAATAGAATATAGCCTCAAAAATCAAACATAAAAGACAACCTCCATGGTTAGTTAAGCATCATGTGTCAAGTTCACTAACCATTTTCCAAAAGCTTCTAGAAGTGCAAATGGAAGGGAGGTGTATAAGTCCAAAGGAGAGATGTTTGGAGGTGGAGATATAAATTAGAGCATTTAATGAGTTTTTAAAGTCTTTAAATACTTTTTCCTTTTGAGTGGATCATGACATCATCATCCTCAAAAGTTTGTATCTTTTAGTGTGTTTATAATCCAATGAGAGGGCTTGAAGGCTATTTGGACTAATGAGGGTTATTTTGTTTAGGATGGATTAGTTATAATTGATATAAACGTGGTTGAGACTCCATGGAAGGTGGTTGTGTCTCATTTATTGATTTTTGTTTTCTTGCTTCTCCTCTCTCTCTTCCCCTTTTCTCTTATATCTCCCATTTTTCCCCCATTTTTGTAAGATATTATCATTTGATGAGGCAAAACCCTATCAAAATTTGTAAGAAATACCATTTAAAAAATAAAGATCATTTTTCACTTATTTCTTGCCTCTAACTTGTGTTTATTAAGCTTGTGTATGATGACTTTTTAAAGAAGGGTTCTTCCATATCCATTATCCTTCTTTCTTGCCTCTTTTTAGGTGTTTTTAAGCTAGTTGTAGGTCTTAACTTGAGCTATTTCTACCATTAATGGATGCCTAGTATGATTTTTATAACTCCTCTTTGCTTCAACTATTTCTTAGTGAGCTTAATTTAATAAATACTTATGTAAATTAGCTAGTTTGTGAGGTTGTGTGAGTAATGATTATCTTGTGCTTAATTAGTGTTTATTTAAAGCTTATGTGAGTGTCAATTAATTTAGTGTATCACCATTTTAGTGTTATTGGTCATCCTATACCCCATTTATATCCATTTTTCAAGAAGTATTAGTTTAGGTGATCTACCAAGAGGAAGTTGGCCTTCTCTGGAGGTTCAACCTCACTACAAGATACACACAGCCTAAGGTTACTTCAATATTATAGCTAATAATGAGAGAGCCTAAATAAATCTCCCACAAGGGTGAAACTCCACACTATAATAGTTTTAATTATGTCTGGTGGGACTATGTTATTCAATAAGTGAAGAGTTTTGGTGTTCTCTTCATCCAATTAGCCTTTAGAGGCATGTGTGTAAATACCAATGGTAACTCTAAGTATTTATCAGCTGGTATAAGTATACCAAGTGCCTAATAATATTTATTTAGTATGTATTATCACTCACTTAAGCAAAATTTATGTTCTTTTCTCCTTTATCCTTCATATTAGATTAGTAATGTTTATGGCTTCACCCTAAGTGGCTCTCAAGTTTCAGCATATTAGCTTTGTTAGAGTTTGTCTCTCTTTACTCAACTAAAAAAATGTCTTAGAGAGATAAGACTTTATTTATAAAAATAATTGAGAGAGAATGGTAGGGTGGAAGAGTTATATAGGTAGAAAGAAAATATTGAACACCAAACTTTTGATTAGGAGTAATAGTTAAGGTTTCAAGAAGAGTGCTTAGTTAGGCAAGACCAATCCAAGAAAGAAAATGACTATAAGTTGTTCTTAAGAATGAGAGAATACAATCCTATACCCCAATTTCCCTTACCCCTATTTATGCTCAAATCCATCCCCCTAGGGAACCTTGTCAAAGTTCATCTTTATCAAGAGTCAATCAAATCATTCTAGACCATGGGAGATCGATCATGAAGGTGAATGCAAAGGTAGCCCTTGGTAAAAAGTTTCCCATCTATGTCATGAATAGGATAAAGTATTTCTTACAAGAGTTTTGGAGTGTGTGGGTCACTATTGAGGAGGGAGATTATCTAGACTTTGATAATTACCAAGTAAAGGAATGAATACTATCAATAGAGGAGATGTTGACTCATTATAAGGATGAATATGTCAAATGCAAACCAATTAGTTTTCCCTCTCCTACCCCTAAACCCATTACCACTCAATATTTAGAAACCATATTAATTTGGATACCACATACACATTGGACCTTAACTATGACATGCCCTCTCTTGTGAAACCACCCAGTCTTATACCCATTCAAGAAGAATCAATAAACCATAGCTCATCTCAATGAGCTTTCTCTAAAATATTTTCAAGACTCTCTCTTGCTTCCTTAATAACCACCTAAAAGAGCCTTCAAAGTCCCTAGTTAGAAGGATACTCTCCTAATTTGCAAGCAAGGTGAAATTTTTCACCCTACCACAATCTCCTTCTTAAAGAAGGGACCTATTATACCAGTCCATAGTGAAGAGGAAAGGCTTGATGAGTTGGAAATGATAGAGCCAAAAATAGGCCCTCAAGATGATACTATGAATGAAGAAATGAGAGACCAAAATGAGTTTATAGAGGTTGAAAATCACAAGAGGTAAATTCAATTAAAGTTATTATTGATGCCTTCATACTTGAACATATGTGTATTCAATTTATAGCTAAGAGAAAAATAGATTTTGATTTTTTTTTCAATAGATTCCATTTGGTATGGTTTAAGATGAATATGAGTAAGGTACATAAATTGATATGGTTGTAACAGTCAATCAGTTAGTTGATCATGTTAAAGAGGTCATAAATGAGCAAGAAAAAGAGATAGAGGAGTAGTTCTTAGAACATCTTGGTGAGATTGAGGAGATGGATGCATTAGAATTACAACTAGATGTCTACAATGATGCTTCAAATTTGAAAGAAATGGTTGAACAAGGTAACCATGAAGACTTGTTTGATGTTTTGTAAGAAAGCTATATGTTGTTATCAGGTAATTATGAATTGACTAAGGTAATTACAGGTAGTTTTGATGACTCATTCAATGAGATACAAATGGTTGATAAACAAGTGGAAACTCCTTAAGAGGCTACTAAGAGACAAATATGCCACTTCAATTAGCCATGGGTGAATAAGGTTACATCATTTGGTCAATCATGAGATGAAGTGTTATAGGAAGGCAATGCTAATATTTTTAGGTTTGAAGAAGATTGTCAAATAAAGAGCCTCAAATTAGTACCCCTCCTACAAATTACCAAGAGGAATCTACCTTTTGGGATGAATTAGAACTCTTTTTCCTAAGCCTAGATATCCGACCTTCACATTTAAAAGAGCCATCAAGTGAGAAGATTGTAAGTGCTCCTTTAGTCTAACATGAAGCAAGATTTGAAGACTTAGACCAATATGTCTATATTGGAGACATGATTTTCCATTTTCATCCACTTGATATAATGTAAAGAATATTGACAATCAAGTAGCCCAATGTAAGATTGACACCAAGAAAATTGACACCCAAGCATTCTCTCTCACACCATGACCCATCTCATGAAGGAGGTGATCCAAAATATTTTCCATTTGATCTAGGTAGAACGTAATAGTGAGTTTTCATCCTTATATATATTATATTAGATGTGTCTTTACTCTTTGTGTTTTATTTTTTCCTTCTTCCAAGTGCCTTGTGCACTTTTCTTTTTTAGTTGTGTGTTTCCCTTCCCTTGGGCACAGTGTTGATTTTGTTTCTTGTTGTCATTTTTTCTTCAAGAGGAGGTTTTAAAAAATGGATAACCTTATATTAGTTTCATATCAGTTGGGAAGAAAGACTTGTGACCTCATATGCCTAATAGACCAGATAAGGCAACTAATATATTATATAGAAGGCATACAATCCTAGGAGGTTAAAATAAATGTTGGCCAAATTTGTCCTAAATATGAAAAAATTTCCTATATGGATTAAGCAACTCTCTTGGACCCTTCAGTATCATTTTATCCCCATGACTAGTCCCTTTTTGGTCCTAACTTTATGATGCAGTGTAATATCCTAAGCGGTCCTAGTGTGGTATGAGAAGCTGAGCAGAGTTCTTGTTGAGTGAGTAATCCAATGGTTTAAGGAGAATACAAACATCATGATGCTACCACATGTCACTTAAAAGATTTTGAAACACTTTAAGCATGTTTTAATGTGAATTTAGTGATTTTGAGGAAAAGGCCTAGAAATAGATCTAAAATTTCAAGTAAAGGATCCAGCAAGTTTTTATGATGTTCAAGAATTTAGGGGAATGAATGAGGTTTTAAAAAAGTCTCAAAGATTATAATAACTTGAAAATGAGGCCTAGAGAAGCTATTATGCCCAAAAGACACCCAAAAGTGCATTAGATGACTTAAGGATCCTCGAAATAGAAATTTCAAGTGAAAAAATAAATTTTTGAGGAAGTCAAATGGGTTTTGAATTCTTTCCACCTCTTTATGTAATTTTTTACCCTTTTATACATGTTAAAGGTCATTTTAAGTCATTTTGACTAGAGGATAGGAGTTTGGGAGCAAAAAGATGCATTTCAGATCTTTTTGGAGCTTTGGTAGTATAGTTTTTTGATGATTTTGATTAATTTAGGAGTTAATATATAATATTTATGCATACATGGTATCCCTAATATCATTTTATAGGCCTCTAAAATCATATTCCATAATAAGAACCAGTAGAGGTAAGGAAAACATATTGGCTACAAGCTAAGCATGAAACAAGTTTTCTACCATTAATGGAGGTCCAATAATTTTAGAAGGTTTATAGAAGGAATGAAAGGCCATTTACATCCTAAAAAATCTTTCCAAAGTGTTATATTATGTAGTCAGGATTTTGGTTCTTCATACTAAGGAAAAATCATTTTGGGCAATTTTGGACAGTTCTAAGAGAGCCTCAAGTTTTCAATTGGTATGGTTAGGAGAGAGAGAAAGAGAGAGATTTTGGCCATAATTTTTTATTTAGTGATAGGGAACATAATGGCATTCTAATTTTTTAATTGTTTTTATGGTTAATATCCCCATATATTTGAACAATCACTAATAGTTTAGGGGTGTATAGATGGCCTACTCATCCAAATAGGGCCCAAGTTTTCTCTTGTTTCTTCATTTAAAAATTAAATGAGAAATAATGGTTTTAGGGGATTGATTTTATGGTAAAATAGGACCTAATAAATTTTTTTTATCAACTAATTCCTCCAAATAAGTTAATTATGACATAAAACCTATTTTCCTTTGTGTCCTTATGAATGGCCTATTTGATCAGTTTTAGACCAAAACATGGGTTAAAGGGTTAATTTACTTCTTCCTCTTTATGAAAAATCAACTTAAATAAATTATATTTCTCATAAATCCTTGGTAGTTCCTTTAATCCTTGATAGGCCAAGCAATTAGGTTGATAGTTAGAGCTCTAATGGAGTTACAGGTAAGTATATCAACTATAAAGGATTTTCCTTTTCTATAGTGGCTTCAAAATAAATATTATATGATTTTCTTACCCATGAATATTCTTGAGAAATTTCCATTTACATCCATGGTTTAACAAGGAAAGTCTTGTACCCAACACACCCCCAATTTTAAAAATAGGGACCTTTGTTTCAAATTGTGCAAATTTGTGATTTAAATTAAAAATTCATTGGATAAAAGTACCATTAGAGTGTTTTTCACATTATATTTATTTGAATATCATACACACCATGGTTTGGTTTTCTTTTTTACACATGATTCTGGTTTAATCTTATATAAATTTACTAACCTCATATTCTTATGTTTTCAAGTTACATGATTAATGGATCCATTTGTGTGAACACTACTTAGGGTTTTAAACCTTAATGCTAAATTGAATTTTTTTTTTAACCCTTGGTATCTTATTGATTAAATTTATTCTATGATTAAAATCATGCTTAACCCTTAGGATATTTTGTTTAGCCTAAAGTCCTTTTTAATAGATTTAATTTTTTATGTAGGGTCAAAATTATTAGAGAGCTCTTTTATTAAATTATGGAATTAATTTAAGATTTTAGCCTAGGTCATAATTTTATTTTATTAATACTAATACCTTAGGATAAAAATATATATTCTTAGTATTTTTTATATCTTATGATTTACATAGGGTCAAAATTAATGTAGGGTCTCTTATATATTCTAAGCCTACGTCTTAATCATATTTATTAATATAACTCAAACCTTTGGCTAGAATATTTATGCATGGTCCTTTTATTATAACTATCCCTCTTTATTACATTTCAATCTTAGTCTAAGTCTTTTATATTGTCCAGGCTCACTTAGTTTATTTTGGTCTATAGGAGTGGAGCCAATTACATTCAACTATCCAAATCATAATCAATGACCCCCATTTACTCTAGCAAAGTTAATCCAATGGTATGAGACAAAGCATAATAAGTAAAATATTTTAATCAAAAAACCAATCTCACTCAACCTGATAGATCATGATCTAATGGTGTGCATTAACTTTCACACTATTGATTCAATGAATGAGTGCAATGTTGAAATATCAAACCCCTACAGAACCCCATGAGAGTGACAAGTATCACCATCATGGGAACCCATTATAGTTTATTAAATGAATTGAGGGACCCAAGTACATAGAGCTCAAAATCCCTGAGCAATTTCCAAGTGGCACACACATATGAGAACTTTTAAAACATTAGCGTATACTTTAATCCTAAAGCTTTTTTCCTTGTTTATTAACACGAATAAACTATAGGTTAAAATTACATCCTAAGCTCTTTTTTCATAAAACCTTAGTCTAAGTTATATATATGTTAAGTCATTTCATTTATATTTATAGGAGAAGTGAGTCCCCAATAAATGACAAGTGTCAAGCTTGTAGGGGGTCAAAAGGTCAAGCACCTAGATCTATGATGTGTGTTAATTCACGTATCAAAGATCTATAGTGCATAATTAAGCTTAGAAATAAAGGCTTTCAAGAAGCCCCATGAGGGTGACAAGTGTCACCATCATAAGGCCCTAGTACATATAGGAACATAAGATGTGACAAGTGTCAAAAGCTCATAAGAGTCAATAAGTTAGAGTACTAAGATCTATGAACCATATTGAATCGAGTACAGTTGATCCAATAGTGCAAGATCAAGATGGACTTTTCAAATGTCCCAAAACTAATGAGGATCTATTAAGTGAAATAAAATAATTCAATCCAAGAATATAAGGTACATATAGGCCTTATAGAGCTATCAAGTGGTACACTTGCATTCCATCATGTAGAAGATCTGACGGTGTGAGTCATAGGAGGACTTTTCAAAAGATCCAGACTCAATAAGGTGTTGACATGTGTCCCAAAGGTAAAACACATTTTAAAAGCTAGTAAATAGAATGACATGGCATTATGGATAGAATTATGTAGTTGTTTAGGACTTAATCAATTTAGAGTATTCATTCAAGGTTTTTGCCCTAGACTTATTCTTTTGGGCTTTTTGCCCCAGATTTATTCTTACAAGATTTTATCCCTAGACATATTATCTCAAACATTTTGTCTTATGGAATTGGTCTTTAGGAAAATTTTGGTGGACATTTTATCTAATAAAAATAGGGATTTACATATATATTATGAGATTTTTTCCATAATCATTTTGTCCAAAGGAATTGCCCTTCAAACTTATTGTTATGGATATTTTATCTGATGAAAATAGATCTTTTGACACTGGGGCTATATTTATCGATAGCCATTGGGTCTCATAGTTAAGTTATATTCCTTTGGTAACTAATCTCTTATAACATTTTGAAAAGGAATATTCTATCCTATAAAAGAAATAGGTGACATGTAACACATATTTTAGTAAGATTAGTCATAGTTAACACGGGTGTCACTAATTTTAAAGAATTGGCAAAAGTGATACTTGTCTAAGATGTTTGTCTAAGTTCCATTTGAAGGTGCATAACCTAAAATATCCCTAGGTTGCTCTCACAACCTACAAAACAAGGCATGTATAGTTTTGGGAAAATGACACATATATTTGTTTAAATAGCCTTTGTCTTTATACACATGCACATGTTGCATAACTTTTGTAGAGGCTAACTTAAATTGATAACTATAAAATGACTCCTATATGATTTTATACCATAGTTAGAACTTAGGTTCTAACTATCACATATAATGACATTTCATGAGCTTGGAGGATGAGGCGACCCCTTCCCCAAGTCTATATAAATAGTTATAATCCAACTTGGATTTTTGTCAGAGAATTTTGAATATAGGAGCAACATCAATTTTGATCATCAATGAATGTGTTTATGTATTTTTTTTCCAATTTTTGTATAATTAGTTGTTACTTTCTTTAGTTGTATGTTTCAATAATATTTCATGGGAAAAATCACTAAATGGATTTTTGATTATTTTGATTGATGTATTGATCTATAAATGTGAATAGATATTAAGGGATTGGTAAAATATATTCGTTAAGATAGTCAAGTTATTTGATTCATAATTTTGAATGTGTACTAGTGCTTTCTTTGATGTATTTTTCAATGTGTGCTAAAGCTACCTTAAATACTTCACTAACCTGAGCCATAATCTCTTAAGTAAGAGTGTACAATAACTACCCTAAAAAGAATAACCTTTGTCTAAGGCCTATGAATTTATTACATCATTATCTCCTTAGACTTATTAACCTTATCTGATTGTGTGTGTATAATTACTGCTAGTAACATGTATATGTTTTGAGAGCATAAGTCCATTTAGAAACTGACCAGGGAATCATTTCTTAAAAACCATATAGCCTTATTTTATACCTTACCCTTCCCTCCTTTTTTGAGTTTGTTTTGAGACCTGCCCACTTTAGATTAGAAGCCAACCATACATCCAACTCACATAGAGAGTCACTACCTTTTAGGGACCACATCTCCATCCAAAAAACCTTATCAACAACCTACATACCCTAACAACTATTCCATCAATAGGTTTTCAAAGACTATGTACCTATAAATTATACCCTAGAGTGGATTTTACCTCCATTTAGATCCTAAAATGTTATAGGCTACCTAATTGACTGTAGTGTGCAAAAAAATATGCATCAATAGATTCACTATTTCACTAGCATTAGGAGTGCAACACCCCAAATAATAGTAATTATCCTTTACATAGATTTTTATTGGAGTCACCCAAGAGAGTGACCAGGTCTAATTCCTAGGCTAGTTTTCTAATCTTACCCTTGATGAATCATAAGAGACCTAGAATTGTGCTAACATTCCCAGTTCAAAACAATCCATATCCTCTAATAGGGAACCCCTTACCCATAAAGAACCATTTACCTATTAATCAAATAATGTCTCAACCTTGGTTAGTTGGATCTACTATTTCCATCCCAAGATATGTGCATGATTTACCTAGGAATCTTGAGAATTATCTACCATCCTTTTCTCCTTCAAGAGCAAGGATAGTGAAAGAACATATTAGATCTTTCAAAGCTACCTTGAGATTAATGAATGTTATTGATGAAGATGTTGCATGTAGATTATATAATTTTACATTAATGGATGCTACTTATGATTGGTATTTAAATCTAATGGACAACTCCACTTCTTGGGCTGAGTGTTAAGCTACTTTTCTTACACACTTTATATAGGTTACCAGTCCTAGTATAATATACCAACTCTTCACTAGTATGAAGAGAGAGCCTAATGAACCTATCTATGCTTTCAATGTGATATTTCAAAAAATGTACAACTAGTTAACCCCATAATATAAGATAGAGGAACCATTAGTATTAGAGATGTACAATAATGCACTAGATTTGATTGTTATGATGTTCTTGAGGAGATTTATTGTAGCTAAAAATTTGTCATAAGCATTCAAAGAAGCCATTAATATTGATAAATAAATCAATACTTAGGTATCTATTATGTCTAATGTCCAAAATGGCTTTCCCACATTGAATTTGATTCCACATGCAAGGTAGAATGTTTTAGTTTTCAATCATAACTAGCTATATACATTCCTATAGTTGGTGAATTGAGGGATGTGTATATTCAAGTAGACTTTGAACCATGTGTTTAGATGCCTATTGATATCTTGGTGGTGGATATACCTAAAGGTTAAAATATGTTTTTGAGTAGAGATTGGTCCAAAGCACTCAATGGATATCTCTTTATAGACTTTTCTCATATATGGATACCATGGAGAGGAGTTGTAAATCAAATTAGAATTGATAAAGAACTGAGAACTAACTATCCCATCACAAAATACAATTTTAAAAATGAAGAGTTAAAGTATGAGTCTCCTAGCCTTGGTATTTATACTTTTACTACTTAAAATCAATTAAAAAATCCATAACCCAAAGGTTCCACATATTTATGGACTTTACACTTTGATGGCACTAGATCCAAGCAAGGATTAAGCATGGGAATCAAGATGATTGATCCACAAGGTAAAAATTTCTTAGTAGCATACAGATTGTAATTTCCATACATGAAAAATAGAGCTAAATATGAGGCTTTAATTATGGGATTAGAATTTTCACCTAAGAATAATATAAAGTAAATACTAGTATTTGGTGACTCAGAGCTGGTGGTTAACTAAGTCATAAATAAATACCAATGCAAGATATCTTATTTGAGAAGATACAAGCATAGATCATGGGACATAATTGAAAGCTTCAAAGCTTTCAACATAATATCCCTTCCCAGAGAGAATAATCAAGCTGTTGATTCGCTAACTACTACTATTATTGATCTAGAACCCCTACAAGAATCTAAGGTAAAGAGGTTCTCCATTGTATTAGTGACTTGTTCCTTTATTCTTGATACCATACAAAAATTTTAGGTCTTTCATGATAACCAATAAATTATTCATTTTCTAAAAAATTTAAGGGAGTTTGTGTCCCAAATCATAGATGACAAGGATTTTTATCACCTTTGTTAAGAGGAATCAAATAGGGAAGGTATTCTCCAACTCAAAGAAAACAACATCCCAGTTGGGTTAATATTTTTGGAGAGGTCATTAGATATAGACCCACAAGCTCAGCAACTTAGGTAGCCCAAGGTCAATGAATCAGTTTTCAAAAGATAAAACTTAGGAGATGATCACAACCCATGATATGATAATATTGGTCTCAGCTACACCCTAGAAGAGAAATAGCAAGTGAAGGATCTAATCACTAGGTATAGGGACATCATTACTTATACATATGGAGACTTGAAATTATGTGACCCATAGGTCATTACTCATATGATTCCCTTGAATATAGATCACAAGCCATTTAGATAGAGGCAAAGGCTAGTCAATCTTATTCTGGAGCCTCTCATTTAGAGACAAGTGGAGAAGTTGTTAAGTGAAAAAATCATCTTTCCAATAAGATATTCTACTTGGGTGGCCAATTTAGTCCTAGTAAGAAATAAGAATTATCCCCTACCTTCTTTACATGAGGTGCTACAAATAGTAAGTGGTTCTGAAATGATGTCCTTTTTGGATGGATTTTTAAGTTATAATTAGGTACTAGTATAATATAAGGATAGAATGAAGATGGTGTTCACTATAAAGTGCGTAATTGATGCATATAAGAGGATGTAATTAAGCCTAATAAATACAATAGTGACCTTTTAACATGCCATGGATCATGCTTTCAAAGGACTGATAGGAAAATGCATAATCATCTACATAAATGATCTTAGAATATTTTCAAAGAATTAAAAAGACCACATAAGTCACCTAAGGTCCATATTCAAGAGATGAAAAAGGTTTAGTGTTTCATTAAAACCAAATACTATCATATTTGGAGTGACTGAGGGAAATCTCTTGGGGAACATCATCACCAAGGATGTCATCATTATTGATCCATGTAGAATTCAGGCAATTTCAAAAATTCAGCCACCGAACAACAAGATGGAGCTTAAATCATTCTTTGGAAAGATTAACTTCATAATGAAGTTCATCTCATGATTTTTATAGATTTTTAAACCTCTAAACATCATGATTAATAATTATGACAAAATAGAGTGGATGGTTGAAGCCCAAAAGTCCTTCCAAGACATTAAAGATGCAATATCACAAGCTCTTGATCAGCCCAAACTTTAATAAATATTTTTACATATACTCATTTGATTTATATCATATGATTATAGATGTCATGACACATAATAAGGAGGAAACTGAGCATCCAATTGTGTTCATGAGCATAATTTTGAAAGATGTAGAACTTAAGTATTATATGATTGATAAATAAATTTTTGCCCTTGTCAAGGTAGTAAAGAAATTTTGGCATTAAATTTTGAGGAATAAAACCATTTCCATCATACTTGATCCTAAAATCAAGCTCACCCTATCATAAAATTAATTAGGATAATGTCAAGGCAAATGGATGGCCAAGCTATAAGAATTCAATATAGAGATCAAGCATGAAAAAATCATTCAAGGGTAGGGCATTATTTAACTTATGACTGAACTAGATTCTTGTACCATAGTTAAAGAGGTATGTTAAGCTCAAGTATCTAAATGAGAATGTTATACTAATATAATATAGTATTTACTTATAGGAACTTGTTCCCTAAAATTCAATAGAGAGAGGAAAAGATCTTTGAGGCTCAAAGCTACTCATCATGATCAAAAAGGGAGTCCTCTATAAAATAAATTATGAACGTATTTATCTCAGGTGTGTATCTATAGCGGAAGCTAAAGAAATTTTAGAGAACTTACATCAGAAGATAGGTAGTGGTCATCCATCTATAAATACCATGGACCATAAGATCTTAAGAATGGGATATTATTGGCCAAAAGTTTTAAAAGATGATTTTACTCATATTAGAACATGCCATGAATGCCAAACTCTCGACAAGAAATAAGTACACACAACAATTCCTTTACCGTTAGTTGTTGAAGGAAGTCAATTTTCCCAATGGGTTTTAGACTTCATTGGTGTCATCAACCCAAATTCCTCTGTAGGTCATAAATTTGTGCTTACTACTACTGACTACTACACTAGATAAATTGAAGTCATAACCATAAAGAACTATAGAGCACAAGATGTGATTTCATTCTTGGAGGAATACATAACAACCAAATTTTTCATGCCCATTTCTTTGGTTTGTGATTATGGACCATCTTTCATATCATTAGAATTTACTGAGTGGTCACATATTAACTAGATTATTATCAAGTTAGCTTATAATTATTACCCCTAGGGAAATGGACTAACAGAATTAATGAACAAAAATTTGATTGATGTAATTAATAAATCAATAGGGGAAAAGCCTAGGGTATGGCATAATCTATTGAAGTATGTTCCTTGGGTAGACCAAATAAGAAACAAACAAGCCCTAAAAGCTTCACCTTACTTGTTGGTGTATGGATGTAAACCAATATTCCCTATCATGTTGAAGCTACTCATTTATCAGTTCATGTGGGACTACATGGAACCAAGTGATAAATAAAAATCAAGATTTATATACATAATAAAAATTAAAGATTCAAGAAATGAATCTTTATATATATTTATCAAACACTAGGATGTGGTCAAAATGTGGTTTGATAAGAGAGCAAAAGTCAAAGCATTAATGATTTTACATCTAGTGCTACTTTCAGATAAATCCCATGATAAGAAAGGGTAACATGATAATTTTTCCCCTATATAGATTGGCCCATACCATATTTTGTAAATCATTGGAAATAATGCATTTTTTTAAGGACTTATAAGGCAACGAGCTTACATATCTAGTCAATGGATAGTTTTTGAAGAATTACTTCAACGTTGTGTCATCTGTTGATGTTACTGAGTAATGAGGGATATATGAGTGTAGACATAGGATTAGATTAGATTATTTATTTCTTAGATTAGTTTCCTAGTTTTCATAGTTTGGTTTATTGCTTTCTTAGATTAGATTTCCTACTTTCTATATTAGTTGTTTTTACTGTTTTCTATGGCAATCTGAATTGTGTTTACTCTAACCATAACCAATCTAAAATCTAAACCAACTAAGCTTAGTAATTTTAAAAAGGGGGGAAATTAAAAATTTTCAATTTGGGACTAGTTTATATATTGGGCATATTTTTGTGTTTTTGAGTCTTCAAGATAAAGGTGTGTAATCATGAATTATTATTGATTGTGTCACAATTGAATACTTTCACCAAGTACGTGAAAGTTGATCTCAGAGTACTTCATAAAAAATTAGAAATTTTTCCTATTTTATTGAATCAAATTCACTTATCACATTAAGTAAAAATTTAAAATGATAGTTCTGGTTATAGATGTGGCTATCAGGGATGTTCTATTAGTGATTTGTTTTATAATTATACCAGCTCACTAGGGTTCCAACTCTTCTCTTTTCATTTAAGAACAAAAGAAAAAGAAAACCAATTATTTCAAAAGAGCAAAATAAAATTTAAATAAAATCAAAAGGATCACATGGTGAAATAAGTTCAATGTACCACACATCATGATTAAAAGAATATAATAGAAAGAGAAGAGGATCTTAAGGTATCTCTGTCAAGGCTATGGCTGCCTGACTAGTTGTAGAGTAATTCCTAAGCTTCCCTTATTTTTTAATGATATTTGAAATACACTAGAATAAAACTTATATCTTCATCAATCCTTTGAAAAGATCATCATAGTAGGGGTTAAATTAATTACATGTTTTGACACACATAGATCCAAGAATTGGAAGGCAAATATGTTGTGTGAATCAACTTAGGAGTCTCTTTCATGTTTTTGATTTAAGTATTCTTCTATGCTACACCTCATGATTGATTTAAGGATTGATAACCAAAGTTTTAGGTTCTTTAATACTCAAGATTAGTCCCCCTATGAGTCTCCATTTTTTATACGCAACACACCCCCATTTCTGAAAATTGGGACCCTTGTTTCAAATTATGTAAATTTGTGCTTTAAATTGAAAATTTATTTGATCAAAGTAACATTAGAGTATTTTTCACATTATATTTATTTTAATATCATCCACACCATCATTGGGTTTCCATATTTAGACATGATTTTGGTTTAATCTTATCTAAATTTACTAACCTTAGATTCTTATGTTTTCAAGTTATAGGATTAATGGAGTCCATTTGTGTGTGAACACTACCTAGGGCTTTACACCTTAATGATAAATTGACTTTTTATTTTAACACTTGGTCTCTTATTGATTAAATTGAGTCTATGATTAAAATCATGTTTAAACCTTAGGATAATTTCTTTAGCCTAAATTCATTTTTAATAGATTCAATTTTTTATACAGGGTCAAAATTATTAGAGAGCTCTTTTATTATATTATGGACTTAATTTAAGATTTTAGCCTAGGTCATAATCATATTTTATTAATACTAATAACTTAGGATAAAAATATATATGCTTGGTTATTTTTATATCTTATGATTTACACAGGGTCAAAATTAATGCAAGGGCTCTTTTATATATTTTAAGCCTAGGTCTTAATCATATTTGTTGATACAACTCAAACCTTAGGTTAGAATCTTTATGCATGATCCTTTTAGTAGCACAGTCCCCATTTATTAGATTTTAATCTTAGTCTAAGACTTTAGTCTAAGTCCTTTATATTTCCCAATCTCACTTAGTTTATTTTGGTCTACAAGAATGGATCCAATCATGTTTGACTATCCATATCACAATTAATGACCTGCAGTCACTCAGGCATCATTAATCCAATAGTATGAGATCAAGCATAATAAGTCAAATATTTTAATCAATGTAACAAATATCACTCAGCCCCATGGATCATGATCTAACATTGTGTATTAACCCACACGCCATTGATCAAATGAAGTGAGTGCAATGTTGAAATGTCAAATCCCTATAGAGCCCCATGAGAGTGACAAGTGTCACCATTACAGGAGTCTAGTATAGTTGATTGAATGAAGTGAGGGAGCCCAATACATATAGATCAAAAGCCTTAATAAGATACTAAGTGGCACACACATATGATCACTTTTAAAACATTATCTAAGATTTTAATCCTAAGGTTTCTTCCATGTTTATTAACATGAATAAACCTTAGGTTAAAATTATGTCCTAGTTTTTTTTCATAAAACCTTAGTATAAGTTATATATATCCGAAGCCATTTCATTTATATTTACAAGATTAGTGAGTCTTGAGGAAATGACAAGTGTCAATCTCTCAAGGATTCAAAAGGTCAAACATCAAGATATATGGTGTGCATTAACTCACATACCAAATATCTATGGTGCATAATTAATATTAGTAATAAAGGCTTTCAAGGAACCCCATAAGGGTTACAAGTGTCACCATCATGGGAGCCCAGTATATATAGGAACAAAGGATGTGACAAGTTTTAAAAGCTCATAGGAGTCAATAAGTTAAAGCACTAAGATCTATAAACTATATTAACTTGAGTATAGTTGATCTAATAGTATGATATCAACATAGAATTTTCAAAGTTCCCAAAAATAATGAGGAGATTCTCAGTGGCATAAAGGCATTCGATCTAGGAGTGTAAGGTATATAAAGGCACCACAGAGCTACCAAGTGGCATTATCGCATTCCATCATGTAGAAGATTTGATGGTGTGAGTCTTATGATGTTTCAAAAGATCTAGACTCAATAAGGTGTTGACACAAGTCCAAAAGGCAAAAATACATTTTTAAAGATAGTAAATAGAATGGCATGAAATTATAGATAGAATTATGTATATGTTTAGGAATTAAATAATTTAGAGTATTATTTCAAGCTTTTTGATCCAGACTTATTCTTTCAGTATTTTTGCCCTAGACTTATTCTTTTGATCATTTCATCCCAAACTTATTTTTTCAAACATTTTTTTATGGAATTGGTCTTTTGGAAAATTATTATAGAAATTTTGTCTGATGGAAATATGGATTTACATACATATTGCAGGATTTTTATCGTGGGCATTTTGTGTGATGAAATTACCCTTTGAACTTGTTGTCACAAACATTTTGTCTGATAGAAATAGATCTTTTGACAATTGGTCTATAGTTATCGACAACCATTGGGTCTCATATTTAATTTGTATTCCTTTGTTAACTAAGCTCGTATAATATTTTGAAGAGGAATATTATATACTATAAAATGAACATGTGACATGCAACACATAGTTTAGTAAGATTAACCATAGCTAACACAAGTGTCACTAGTTCTCAATCATTGGCAAATGTGATATTTGTCTTGGACCTTTGTCTGAGTTCCATTTGAGGGTGGACAATCTAAAATATCAACATGTTTTTCTCACAACCTATAAAAAAGGATAGGTTGTTCTCATAACCTATAAAAAGAGGCATGTACAGTTTTGGGAAAATGACATATTTGTAGAAATAGTCTTTATCTTTATACAAATGCACATGTTGCATAACTTTTACAGAGGCTAACTTAAATTGATAACTATAAGAAGAGTCTTATATGGTTTTAGACCATAGTTAGAACTCAAGTTCTAACTATCACATGTAATGACCTTGCATGAGCTTGGAAGATGAGGTGACCCCTTCCCCAAGTCTATATAAATAATTGTAATCCAACTTGGGTTTTTGTTAGAGAATTTTGAATATAGGAGCAACATCAATTTTGATCATCAGTGAATGTTTTTATGTATTTTCTTCCCAATTTCTATGTAATTAGTTGTTACTTTCTTTGGTTGTATGTCTCAATAATATTTAGTGTGCAATAGCTGCAAATGAATTCTTGATTATTTTGATTCATGTAGTGATTTTTAGATGTGCAACAACTATTGAGATATTGGTTAAGATATTCAAGTTATTTGATTCATAATTCTGAATGTGTATAGTACTTTTTTTGATGTGGTTTTCTTTATGTGTGCTAAATTTGCCTAAGATAATTCACTATCCCAAGCCATAATATTTTGAGTAAGAGTGTGAAATAGCTACCCTAAAAGGAATAACCTTTATCTAAGGCATATGAATTTATTACATCATTATCTCCTTATACTTCTTAATTGTGTCTGATTGTGTGTGTGTAATTGCTACTAGCAATAGGAGTAGGTTCTGAGAGTATAGGTCTATTTAGAAACCAACCAAAGAATTAGTTCATAAAAAACATAGAACCTTATTTTTTGACTTACATTTACCTCATTTTTTGAGTTTGTTTTAAGACCTACACACTTTATATTAGAATATAACCATCCATCCAACTCACATAGAGATTCGTTACTTTTTAGGGACCACGCCTTCGTCCAAAAAACCTTGTCAACAATCTGCATGCCCTACCAACTATACCATTAATAGGTTGCCAAAGATCACATACCTAAAATTTATGATTTAGATTATATTTTACCTCCATTAAGATCCTAAAATTTTAGAGGCTACCTCATTTACTATTTTGTGCATAAAATGACAATCAATAAAAAGGAATTATTCCCTTTGGGGGTTTTGTCTTAATTGTTTATTCTTACTAAGTGCAACCATTTTGAAAACCAATAAAAGAATTGGTTTTCACCTATAAGACATGATATATTTCATATTTGGTGACCTTATTAAGTTTTAAACTCATTAATTATTTCATTTGATGTTTAAAGGTAACCTACATGCCTACTTTGGCAAAGTATACCTATAGTTGCACTTAAGCACAATCATGTATACATTCTTGGCAACATGTTGTAAATATAGTAATCAAGGGTAGTTAATGCTTAAGATAATGATAAAATGGGATAAAACTGATATTAATTCATCAATAACATATTGAGAAGGGTTTCAAAACTTGAGGTTATAGTCATACACCAAAAGCATGCACCTACAGCTAGGAAAGCACAATCATGAGGTCAAGAGGAGGTGACATGGAGGATTGTGATATGGAAAATGAAGGGTGAAATAATGAAAGGATAATTTTAATGAAAATTTTAAATCACATTCACCATGTTATATCTCAAACTAAGTCAAAAAGGAAGAAAACTCAGCTATGAAATTTGATCGAACAGGCACATGTCACTTGTTTCTGGCAAAATGGGCCTACAGGCCAAAATATGCATGATCTAATCATGAAATTTGGTAGATAGTCTCATTATGACATAATATATATATTAATAATATTTTTGAGGTTTTTTAAAATGGGAAATCTTCCCTATTTTAGTACATTCAACTGTATGTCTAACCATGATTAACATTAGTGCCTACCTTAGATAAATTAGCCATGTTGGGGCATCTATAGCTCGATTCAAAGAATTAAATTTGTTAATAATGGTATACATGATCCAAAAAATAATCCCATTCCATCCTTAATTTTATATCAATATTTAAAGTACTTGTTTTTCTTACATAGTCCTTTTGTAGTCAAGAAGGCAACCATTAGAGTCCAGTTGAAGTTTATCGATTCTTAGTGCTAATAAGTAGTTTAGGCCTTATAGAGGTATTAAAATGGTATAATATGACATTTTAAACCTATAATTTCATATATAATTGATCAATTTAATGTGAACTAATCAAAAGTTTGAAGAAAGACAAGTTTAGACATAGAGGAAGTATGCAGACAACTTAAGGTAAATTTTGGTAAAAAGGGTCTACATGACAAAGTACACATAAAAAAGACTTTAAAATTGGTATTATTGGTCATCATTATATAATAAACCTATATATAGTATTTTAATATTCATATTATAATCATTAGTTTCCACTATTTATACATAGTCCCCTCTTTGTCTCATAATGGTTACTATTGGTGCAGGGATTTTATTGGATTTTTAAGGTGTGGTTAATGGTTACAAGATTATTTAAATATTTTAAAACCATTTTAATATTTTTTTAATCCCATTAAACACCTTTTAATATTGTTCACACTCTAAAATGCATGTAAACCCCATAGCCAATCTCAAAACCCCACAGGCGGTCTCAAAGGAATAAAAGGCAAAGTTGGTTTTTGATTATTTAGAAATGTGTCATGATATGTTTCAGGTTATATTTAGAACTTTTTAATCAAATTTTATCATTGGAAATTTCAAATTGGTCCTTTGGATAAATTTGAGCTTTTTAGGCTTAAGACACCCATTTTTAGCCCTTCTTCAGGTGATCATATCTTTCATACCATGAAGACTTGATCCAAGTGATTTTAGTATATTTATAGTACCCATATTTAATTTAAATTAATTTTAGATTTATTTTGGTTAGGGTTATATTTTTATGAACAATCATTAAGAGTGTAAGCATGTCTAGAATACTTACAAACCTTGTAGGCAATCATCTTTATGTATGTATCTTTTCATACCTTCTACATGGGAGACCAATATTTTCAGTGATGTTGAATGGGTATATGTAATATATATTAATTACATTAAGTGGTTGAATTGGAGTCTTCATTTCATGAACAATCTTCAAGAAGGTGAGCTTATTTGAGCTTGCAAAGGAGCTTTTTAACTAGTTTTGTGTTTTTCGACTTGTAGGTCCATAAAATGGATTATAATGATTTTTTCACCACCTATAATGTGTAGAGGAATCCCTTAAACTCTTAACCAACCTATTTTTTATAATAATATGGCACATTTGGGTGCCTTAGAGGCCCAAAATGGCTAAAAAATGCTTACTTTTGTAGGTATTCAAAGAGAAAAATGGTTGAAATCCATGAAAGAGGCCTAATGGGACCTAAATAATTTTTATATAGAACTTGGATCTATTAAAAATAGTTTATATGGTGCCTTTCTAAGATGAAGGGTCTAAACCCTAATTTTTTGACATTTTGTGCATTATTATAGGCTTAATGGTGATTTTCACTATTATTATAGGTATTTAAGGTTGTCTAAATATTCATTTTCTTCCTCATATCCATGCTAGAGATGTTTGGAGGTATTCTATAAGACAAAAAAGTGGTCTTTAGAGTGCCTAATGGCCTTGGGAGTTGGTTTTAGGGTAGCTAGTTGAGGGTGGCTCAAGCTTGTGACCTCCATCAATGGGGTCTATGAGAGTTGTAGGTTTCATGGAGTTTATTTCAAGTTGGATGAGCAAATTAAAGTTGATAATATAAGATAGATTCAAAAATAAAACACAAAAGATAACCTCCATGGTCAGTTAATCATCATATGCCAAGTTCACTAACCATTTACCAAAATCTTCTAGAAGTGCAAGTGGAAGGGGGCGTAAAAGTCCAAAGGAAAGATGTTTGTATATTGAGATATAAATTGGAGAATTTTATGAGTTTTCAAAGTCTTTGGATACTTTTCCCTTTTGAGTGGTTCATGACATCATTATCCTCAAAAGATTTTAACTTCTAGTGTGTTTCTAAGCCAATGAGATGGCTTGAAGGCTATTTGGACTAATGAGGATTATTTTGTTGAGGATGGATTAGTTAAAATTGATCCAAAGGTGGTTGAGACTCCATGAAAGGATTTTTTTCTAATTTATTTAATTTTGTTTGCTTGTTTCTCCTCTCTCTCTTCTCCTTTTCTCATATATCTCCCATTTCTCCCCCATTTTTAAAAGATATTCTCATTTGACAAGGCAAAACCCTATCAAAAATCATAACAATTACCTTTTGAATCTATAAATATCATTTTTCACCTATCTATTGCCTCTAACTTGTGTTTAGCAAGCTTGTTTATGATGGCTTGGTGAAGAAGTGTTCTTCCATGTCCATTATCCTTTTTTCTTGCCTATTTTTAGGTGTTTTCAAGTTAGTTTCAGGTCTGAAATTAAGCTCTTTCTACCATTAATGGACAATTAGTGTGAGTTTTAGAACTCCTCTTTGCTTCATCTATTGCTTAGTGAACCCGGTTTAAGAAATACTTATGCAAATTAGCTAGTTTGTGAGGTTGTGTGAGAAAATATTATCTTATGTCAAATTAGTATTTGTTTCAAGCTTATGTGAGTGTCAATTAATTTTATGTAGCACCTTTTAAGTGTTCCTATTCATCCTATACCCTGCTTTAATCCCTTTTCTAAGAAAAAGTATTAGTTTAGGTGATCTCAACCTCACTACATGATACCCATAACCTAAGGTCATTCCAATATTGTAGTTAGGTCTGAGAGATCCTGAATAACTCTCCCACAAGGGTTAAATTTTATGCTACAACAATAAGTCTTAGTGAATTTCAACCTACTATTGACTATAATTTTACTATAGTTTTTGGACAAAAAATTCTTAATTTTGATAGTATCCTATTTTTACTATGATGAACATATTGACTATTTTATATAAAAAATAGTTTTTATCATGATTATTATGCCCTGAATTATGGATATTATCTATATCTTATTGGAAATAAATATATCCTTGTTCAGTCAGTTAGAGTCAATTTTTACCTCTTAAAACTTACCTAAAATTTATAAAACTAAACAATCTTTGAGAGGAACAATTGAAGAGATAATTGATATAAATGTAGGTACTTAAGAGTATCCTAAATATATTTACCTAGGTATATAATATATAGTCAAGGAAAAAGTTGTATTCATAAATTTGTTTATAGATTTTGTTCATATTTTTTATTGGTCTTATAAAGATCTAAAAGGTTATGATTTTATAATAATACAACATGACATTCCCATCAAACTTGGTATAAAGTATATTTCATATAAACTTTATAGAATTATCCCCTTTTCAAAAGACACCATCAACAAGGAACTCATAAAATTTTGGATGGTGGTGTCCTTTATCCAATCAAAAAAATTATGTAGCCAACTTAGTTCTAGTGCATAATAAAAATAGTGATATTAGTATTTGTGTTTATTTTAGAAACATAAATCATGAAAGTGTATAGGATAAAAAAATTGAATTATATAGATGAGATTTTATAGGAAGTCACTAGGTATTAAATGACTACTTTATTTAATGGATTTTCAAGTAACAATTAGATCTTTGTAAATCCTAAAGATAAACACACATCTACATTTAGTACAAAAAGATGTAATTTTTATTTTAATAGAATGCATTTTGTTTTAATTCATGTAGATGTCATTTATTATAGGAAAATGCATACTAATTTTGATAATTTGATTGGTATCATTGTTCATTTATTTTTAGATGATATTACAATACATTACAAGAAACATTAAAATAATATTGATCACTTGCATGGAATTTTTACTAGATGTATAAAATTTGGAATATCATTAATTATAAAAAATCAATTTTTATAATTACTAAAGAAAAAAATTTGGCCATATTGTTTCAAGAGATGGAATTTTTATTGATCCTAATTTAATCACAACCATTAAATAATTTCCTCAACCTAAATATCAATTTACTCTATGATATTTCTTGACTAAAATTATTATTTTTATATGTTCAATTTAATTTTTATGGATAAACATAACCCTCTACAAATTTCACTCAATTAAATTTAGATTTATAAATGGGATATAGGTTTGAATACAACATTTGATGATATAAAAAATTGAAACAACCCCAATTTTTTTTAAAAATCGATAACAAAAATGCATTCAAGGCACCTTTCCCAACTTGATGATATTAGTTATCATCATGTTTGAATGAATACTAGTTTGATACTAAGAAAAAATATTAGATTATCTACTGATACTTATCCAAGGTTATAACACCCCTAAAAGATATTATAGGGGAAAATGTTACCCTTTAAAGGTATACAGTTTGGGTGTATCAATGTGCATACACATGCTCATAAAAGTTGAACTGATATGCAACATATGTATTCCCAAAAGGATCATTTAAATGACCTTACACTTAATATTATATCTCAAATTTTCACTCTTTATAGGGTGTATTTAATCCCTCTCACTTGAACTATGAAATGGGATATGTCTTAGGTTGTGGGTGACTTCTAAATGGACCAAACCTCTTAATTTTGTGCTAACTCCCAAGTACAACGCCTAAAATAATAACTATACTACTTTTTTGTATTAGAAAATGGAAATATGAAATATAAAACTAATAAGGAAACTTGGAGGTAATGTACCAAACATAAGGTCCTCAACTTGTTAGACAATGCACTATGAAATTTTAATTTACAATCTGATTATACCACTTCAAGATAGTCCCTATCACACTAGTGATTCACTATGGAGTCTATGAAGATTAAAAAAATCTTAATATGATTAGCCAAGAGGTACTAACAATAGACAATAATGAATTATCAATTCTCAACCTAATCAAAAAATGTATAACACTTCCTATGACCTTTGAAATAAGATAAACTTACATAGAGGTATGAATATGAAGGACAAATGCAAAGAAGCTAACTTACTATCACTATGAATTCATAAAAATAACCCATTAAAGATCACTATATGTAAGATGAAGATACTAATATCTAGCTTGAATTTATTCCAATAGGTAATTACAAGACTTAATTTTGATAGGGCTTCACTATAACCAATGTGAGGATCCTTTCTTAGCCATTCAAGGCTTGTTTTATAGCAAGAAGAGAGAGGAGGAGAGAAAAAATATGGCATAGGCAGTCCATAATTGAAATTTATCATCAAAATAATTACAAAAGATAATAAAATGGACACCAAGCCATGGAAGAGGTGTTATCAACTTGTTTTTTAATCTTTCATGACCAAATGCTTATGATATTCCTTGTGCATACTGGCATAGGAAGTTACTTGGGAAATATTGTGTTTATTGAGTCTAATTCCTTCATTTAAATTCTAAAAAATTACACCTAAAATTATAGTTACAAAGTTATTACAATTACATGTGGCATGGTTGAGGATATTCTATGCCACCCCCTATCTCTTCTATGCCTTTTCAACTGGCAAACCTATAATTAAACTTAAAGCTTCTTGATCACACTCTTTACTCCACCAAACTTAGTTTTTGTATTTAATAAGAATATATACCATGTTTTTTCCTCTTTCAACCCCTGTATTATGTCATATAAGTCTTTAGTCTTCATTTAATATCATCTCCTAGATTAAGTCTTCACATGTACTCATCAATAGGTAATACTAGAGGACACTCTCTACCATATTAGTTATGGACTGACTTGGGAATCACTTTTAGGATTTTATTATTCTATAGGGTGAATTTAATGTCTTACACCATGTTTTAAAATATCTCTTGTGGGCTTATATACTTTAATCCATCCTTTCAAAGCCTATAATTAGACCTTTTAGGTGGGGTATTGAGAGAGTTATCTATTTTTTTCAACATAGTGACCTTGTGGCTCATTTATTGCCTTAATAGGTAATGAGAAATGTCATTTAATACTATATTATATCTAAAATTATTATATAATCCTTTTCTTTGACTTGGATCCTTTCCATCATCCTATCAACTCATAAATAGATCTATAACCATGCATTTTAGGCTATTTTCCATATAGTCTCAATGCACATGTGCCAAAAAATGGATTGAGGATATTATTAATACATTTATTAAGGTCACTAATGTCATTTAAAGGATCATATAATCCATTTTAGACATTTGGGAGACCAAGTTTCTCTATCAGGTCTTTTTGGAAGGTTTATGTAGGGTTGAAGTGGCATGACTTCTTAATGATCATTCATAGCCCTGAGGGCCTCAATTATTGAGATAATACTTATAAGTTTGATTAGATATCATTTTTAAGCTTTACCCATGAGATAAGAGTACCATGAAATTCCTTAGGAATGTTCACATGTGGAGAACCAGCTTTTTAGGCTAGTAGGCTTTCATTTTGTGAGATTGAGAGAGGAATTTCAAGTGTAAGGGGATGAAAATGTTTGGGTTTGAATAAAAACACATTTATGAAGTATATATAATTACTCCAAATGTGTTCCAATGGTTTTCCTTCCTTTCCAATTAGTTAAAGCCTCTACAAACCCCCTTTTATATGTTTAGGGTTTACTTGCCTTGTAGCACAAATGACCCTAAAGGTTTTCTTTGGTCACCTCTCTCTATATTATTGGTCTAAACTACCTAAAAATGGGTTAAATTTTTTTTTAAATATTATTTGGGTTTAAATTATTCAAATATGATCATGACATGATTTTTTTCCTTTCTTTGCACACACAAACCTGTAGAACCTCATTAGGCCTTTTGGATTGTACTATTAAGACTTAACACCTCTCTGTAGACTTTCTATAAATTTTATGGTTTTTAGAAATTATTGAAATTTTTTCTCATGCTCTTCCCCATTCTTCCAACCCTACTCAACATATTTAATTCACCTTTTACTTCATGGGTCTGTAGGTGATCAATTAGGCTTGAAGGTGCACAATCTAGGCTTATTGGATATTAGGCTTTGAGAATATTATGAAATTGGATATAAGTCTCTCCAAGGGAATATAACTTATATTTGTTTTATAATGAGTTTTTAAACTCTCAATGCACCTTAAACTCACAATTTTATCTATCTTCATACAATTAGACCTATAGTTGGTGATTTAGGTTTGTAGGCCTAACTCAACTTTCTGCCCTTCCCACCTTCAATCATCTTGACATCCAATGGAGATTATTTTATCATTTAGTTTTCAAAATAGAACATATTTCACTATCCATATTCATGTTTCAATCAATCAATTATTAATACATTTTCTCCAACTTATCAAAACTTGTCTATATGTGTTTATGGGTAGCATGAATGTAGATTTGCAAGTCTACCTCCTTCAATGTCACTTTGATGTTGTTATATTATATTAGCATAATATTCATGTATTTATTGACATTTTTAGAACCTATGGACCTCTTTCAAACACCACATAGTTTAATTTTCACTCCATATTGCATACATAGGCCTATGGCTACTCATCTAGGTCTATTGATTATTACCTTAAGACCTAAACCTTCATTTTAATATGTTATGTTCCTCCTTGAGTTTAGTATGAATATTGGGAGGATGTAAAAAATAATGTAAATATGTATGGAAGTATTTTTTAGTATCCTAATATTCTTAGATCTCCTTGAATATTCATTTATAACTTTGTCTCCCTTTTGGACTTATACAGTCCTACCCAAGTATACCATCCATTTGAGCTACAAGGTGGAAAGGAGTTTATTCTAAAAAAATGTAGTAAACTACTTTAATAGGCCACATCAAGTCCTAGGAGGATGGATTTTAGGTTTCTAAGATAAATTTTGTATGATAATGGTGAACTACAGGTCTGTAAGCCTATAGGCTCATAGTATTTTTTTAGAGGGATCTTAAGAAGGCATTGCAACCTCAAATGTTAGATATAATCATCCATTGATGCTTTAGAGGAGAATGAGATACCCTACAGACCTTATACTCACTATGGGGAAATTTATTTCATTCACTTCATGCATAAGACAACTTCAAACTCCCTGAACACAAGACTATTATGTTAAAGCTACTAAAACAAAACCATTTTACCATGTACCATACATGATCATGAATAAACATGGAAGGAAATGATATTGTAGGGTTATAATAATGTTTAAGAGACCATCCCTGATAATTTTCATCCATTGGTCTAACCTCAGAGCTCCACACTTGAGGAAAATAGACCCAGGTGGGATTTGAATTTCATTTTATACCCCTTAACTTCTTAAAGATTATTCATAAAGTTAAGGGGATTAATCAAGCAAGCAATGATAAAAATTGGAAGGAAATTAGGGTCCCCTCCTATTTATAAGAGATAAGTTTTAAAATTTCTCTCTCCTACCTTCAAGAGTTGCCAAGGAGATTGATAGGAAAATAAATAGGTTTTTTTCTTGGTTTGAGTTTGAAACTCCCCAAAATGGCTGAATTTGAACCAGTACAAATTGGAGGGAGCCATGGTAGTGTATGGAATTGATATTAACTCTATAACTTGTATGAAATTCTTGAAAACCTCTCTTTTTTGATTGAGAACTATCATTTTCTACATATAAATTGAATGAGTTGAATTAACAAGTGTTATTTGAGATTCTTCACTCTTGTATAGACATGGGATGATGTTTCAACCACTCCCTTCTTCTATAAACCTACCACTTTATTACCATGCCCTCCTTGAATCTTATAAATGATTAAACAAGCATTTCAAAATTAGTTGCAACATTAGAAATGATTATTTGACTTCATTTAATGTACCTGTATAGACCATGGGGGATATTAAATGACTTTAACCTGAACTACATGACATGACAAAGATATTTCAAATCTTTCAACCTTTTTAAACCCCTTTGATCAAGACACACTCTGACTGGATAATCATGATGTTAGGAAGACACTTACCTTAAACTTGTCAAAAGTACATGTTATCACTCTAGATAGCACCCTATTTGAAGATGTGTAAGGCACACCTCTCTAGATGATACAATTAGAACTTATCAAAGTGTGGGTGAATCTATATTGAGAATAACCTCCAAAGAGGGCTGGTTTCCTTAAGATTTATCTCTAAAAACTAAACTATTTTGATTTTTTTGGGATGAAAAGGGAGAAAGAAAATGAAATAGAAAATCCTATTTAAATGGGGTGATGTACCTAAATGATTGATATTCTCTAAAATATTTTTTAAAGTAATTAAGACAAATATATGAATCCAAAAGAAAACTCTACATTCAATCCTGAACATCAGTGTTTCAAAAGAAGGCCTGAAATAAGTTTGCAAAGCAAATTAAAATCCTAGCTCTTTAAATGATCTATAGAGGATAAGATTTTCATAGTAGGTGTGAAAAAGACCTAAAAAAATGGAATGTGTATTCCAATTTTATTTTGGTACATATTCAAATTACACTCTATTCTGATCCAAAAAAACACATGCAAAAAATCTTCTTTATTTGATAAATGGTGTCAATTACAATTTTTGCTCTGCTTAAAAAATTAATGAAAAATGGCTTCAAAAAGATAATATATAAGTATAAAACCTTAAATAAAGCCAAATTGGAATGGAAAAGATAATTATTAGTCTTATTTTATATAAAATAATACTAAAACCCTTTTACAATATTAATTAAAGGCTTTAAAATTTTTCAAGTCTTCAAAAATTGCATGTTCTTCATTTTTGGTATAGAATTGAGAAGTGGTGGGCCCATGTTGACTAATCAACATTAATTGCATGAAAATAACACCATAAATTTTAATATAAATCCATATTAAAATTTATTTTAATTTCTTGAATTTCATTATCTTGCATGAAAAGCATGGGAGATGCATGAAACTAGTCAAACTAGTCAACTGAAGAGATTTGACCCTTAAGGACTAGTTATCTCAACTTGCATGAATTGGAACTTGTGGATTGACTTTAGAATGATATATGAACTTAAAAAACATATATTTCATGCGGTAACTCCAAAATTAATTCATTTGATATATTTTCAATGCCATTCTTTACTTACTTGATTGACCAATTAAGCCTATTAGGCCAATTAGGCCTAATAGCCTATATTTTTGCATTTGGACTCAATTAAACCTAAAAAAATATGCCATGAAACCTGAAAAAATAATCAAATATACCTATAAAAACTTTTTTCATCACAATCTATTTGATTTTGATGAGAAAACACTCATCGTTTAGTCAATAGGGTTGACTAGGCCTATTTTGCTCTATTTTCCTATAGATTGGCCATTTAAATCAAGTTGGTTTGGATACTTCTAGGATTATTTATGACCAAATTAAAATTTTAGGATGAATAAAAAGTCTTAATATTTTATTTCTATTTATTATATATTATTTAAGTGTTTTATACTTCATTTTACATACTTTTTTCCATAAAAAACATGATTTTTGCCCTCATCCATACATCTCCATGCATAAAATTAACATTTATGAAATTATTTATAAGTTTAATTAACATTTTAAATTTTTTTAGGTTTATCCAAGATTATTTTATATCAATAAAATCAACATTTTACAAAATTGGTTTTTTGAGGGCTTAGGGGGGCTTTGAAGTTGAATCTTCAAAATGATGATTCATGAAGTAAAGACATATAAATCCCAAAATATTTAAATTTATGTGTATCACACTGAACCCATAAACATCCTTGAAAATATTGGGTTACTATGTAAAATATATAAAAATTTATCACGTGGAGAAATTTACCTTTGGGGTTTTGATTGCATTTTCAGCCGCCTACACTCTTAACGATTGTTCATAAATCACAGCCCCTAAATTAGTCTCAATTTTTTATTAATTATAATTAAATATGTTTCCTCAAAACATACTAATATTTTTCATACAAAATCCACACATGGTGAAAGATATGAGCATCTGAATAGGAGGCTTGCAAGGGTGTCTAGAACTATAAAAAATGAAAAATTTAAAAAAATAAAAATAGATATTCACCTACTTCCCAATGCATAAAAACATTATAATTTTGTCTTTACCATTATATCAAAACACTCTAAAATCACATTTTGCTTGAAAAGTCAAAAAAACCCTTTTTGGCCTATATGCATGTTTGTTTGCAAAACCCTGTATGAGCATGGTTTTTTTTAAATTTGGAGTTTTTACACTCTTTAAATGTCTTATTATTATTTAAAAACATCATCTCATGATTTTAAAACTTTTACCTAGACTTAGAAGCTTGTGTAGCACTCTGGAATGATGCCTGCTCCAATGGTGATCTCACATGAACATGCTGAGGACTGTTACAAAACAGAAATTATCTCCACTTATCTAATGGACATAAAAAAAAATTTAAAAATTTTTCTCAAGTCATTATGACCTTGTGTACAAAATTTGAGGTCCTGAAACCATTTTCAGCTCTCATAATCCTCAATTTCCTTCAAAATTGACCCCCTGTGCATGGACTATCTGCATATTTAAACTTAAAAATGCTCTTTTGAAATGAAATAAATCCTTTTAAAATAAATTTTTGATTTTTTTAAACCAAAATTAGTGCTTGTATGCCATAATTGATCGGTTTGACCTACTGCAAAAGGATATTGGCAAGATTTAGGAAAGTTTCAAATGATAGGGGTAGTAATTTGACCTTGATAGGTCAAATCACTAACAAATTTGGAAACTTTCTGAGGTTTAAAAGGCTTATAATCAAAGAATTTATAAAATTTGGCTATGAACAAGTTGTATATACACTGAAATAGGAATATTTTTTACAGGCAAAGACACAAACAAGACAACTAACACAAACCATAACAAACATGTGCACGTGTGCACTTAGAGAAATGGACAACAACAATAATGTGTGGATATGCACTTAGAGAAATGAAACACAAGTATTATATTATGTACAAACTAACCTCTAACTTTTTGACCCTCCTGGATTGAATGGAAAACTATTTAATGCACCATGGAACTTTGAAACATGATTACTTTTGATAGCCCTCTTCTGCAAATGGGAGCACTTATATGTTCATGTGTTATGGATGATGAATCTAGGCCTCAAAATTCCGTTCTTAGGTGCATGGATTGAAGATAATGATCTAATATCTAATCATCTTCCTGCCATATTCTTCTTTGTTGTAACCAAAGCGTTAGCTCTACCTCATTATTAGGTTGATCATGATTTAACACATTCTCATTCAATGATTGTATTGGCAATTCAGCTAGTATATCTGGATTGATGTCTTCATTTGACTCCATTTGAAGTGGTAATTTTTCAAATTATTTATATCTTTGATAAGCATCCAAACATTACTATAATATGACTTTAATTTCTTCCTAATGAAAAGCTACAATAGTACTCTTTACAAGATATTCATCAATCTCCACTTGCGGTGGAGATGGACCATCAAATTTTGCACAAAAACTCTCCAACTCATCTCAAAAGGCTTCTTCATCATGATCAATGGAAAATAAATGAAATTAATCACTATTCTTATCATTTGAAAAATGTTTATCACATATTTCTACCTTTTGGATGAAGTCAAATAAAATTTCTTGATCTGTTGCACTTGTCTCATCTTTATCAAGAATATTCTCCATCTCAACAATGGCTCTATGTGAGTTGTCTTCATGGCTTCCTTCTGAATAAATAATTGTTTGTACCTCATCTATATCAGCTACTAAAATCTATTGATAAACCTCTTGTAACTCCTCTTCTTTGGCATCATGAAATACCAAATCATGTTTATCCTTGCCAAGTGATGTCCCAACTATTATTTCTTCTTCTTGATCACTAGAATTATCATCATTCTCTATCTCTTTAATTGTCTCTTCTTCACTTGACTCACAAAAAAATGGTTCTTGCTCCAAAAGTGGCATGGTAGACCCCTATAATTATTCAATAAGATGTGAAAGATCTATAGAAGTAACCATAGATACCTGATTGTGCTCATGAGGTTGCTCTTCTTGGATTACCTTCACCTCATCTCTCTGCACTTTTTATTGAATGGCTTTCCATGAAAAAAAGGATTTAGTCTTATAAGGAGGAAGGGATGAAGGATAAATTATCTCTTTCTTGAATTAAACATCTTAAATGATGCTTGATTATTCCTCTTTCTTGCTTAACTCCATGTTTGGTTCCAAGATGGGAATGATAAAGGCTCTTTTTTGACCTTTTGATTCTGGTTCTCCTCCTCTTTCCTTGTCTGCAGCCCAACTCTTTGATCTTCTTATCAATATTCTCCTAGAATATCTTCTCTTTAAAGTGGTCAGTGGTCTCAATAGTAGGCTATCTCATAGAAACATCTTTCTTTCTTTCACAGTTCTCTTCAATAGATCTCCAAGAAGGGAAGGTCTAAGAAACATATGAATAACTTGGCAAACTCAAAGGGGCTCTTAGAATGGTCTTTTAAGGAGGAATGAATGGTATATAAGAAGGTTGTGGTTGAACCTATTGTTCTTTAAGGCCTTTTAGTTTATCCTCAATGCTCTAAATGTAACCACTTATATCCATCATTTTACCAGTGATATTGCCCCAATTTTCCCTCTCAGCAGGTGCCCATTGCTCTTTTATTTGCTTCAATGACCCTCTCACATAATGGATCTGGTGATTAGGGGTATCTTGATCATAATAGCTCTATGAATATAACTTTAGTGCATGAATTTCAAGGCTCACTAATTTTTTTTTAAGTTTTTGTATAAATTGGATAGATGCAAGATGGCCATGATAAGACTGGTAAGGGGAAATATTCATATGGAGGATCTGGGCAGTACTCCTGCATATACGCCTGATATAGATCCTTAAACTCTAGGTAAGGATCATAGTGTGGCTAGTCATATTGATTATAGTGAAGATTATATGGATCTATACTAAATCAAGCAATTTGAGACCATTAGTAAACCAAATACTGAAAGTAATCAATATTGAATTGATACCTGATGTTCATAACTAGCTTTGATTGTCTAAAAGTTACATTGATCTTTTGAATGATGTCCCATTGGACATGCCAAAAACTATTATCACTCTATAGAGCACCCTATTTAAACATGTGAAAGGCACACCTTCTCTCTAGTTGAGACAATTGGAAATTTTTAGAGTGTGGATGACTTTGTATTGAGAAGAACCTCTAGAGAGGGTTTTATTCCTTAAGATTTATCTCTAAAAACTAAACTATTTTGATTTTTTTGGGGATGAAAAGGGAGAAAGAAACTGAAATAGGAAATATTGTCTAAATGGGCTGATGCACCTAAATGATTGGTATTATTTGAAAAAAAATTAAATTGAGCAAGACACACATGTGAATCTAAAAGAAAACTCTGCATTTAATCTTGAACATTAGTGTTTCAAAACAAGGCCTGAAAAAAGTTTGTAAAGCAAATTAAAATCCTAGCTCTTCAAATAACCTGTAGAGGATGAGACATTCACAATAGATTTGAGAAGAACCTATAAAAATGGAAATTAGATGCAACTTGTATGATAGTACATAGTAAATTACACTATATTCTAATCCAAAAAAACATATGCAAAAAATCTTCTTTATTTGATAAATGGTGTCAATTATAATTTTTGCTCTCCTTCAATAATTAATGAAAAATGACTTCAAAAAGCCAATATATAAGTCTAAAACTTTAAATTATGCCAAATTGGCATGGAAAAGAGAATTATTAGTCTTCTCTGAGTTAAAATAAGACTAAAATACTTTTACAATATTAATTAAAGTCTTTAAAATTTTCCAAGTCTTCAAAAATTACATGTTCTTCATTTTTGGCATAGTATTGAGAAGTGGTGGGTCCATGTTGACTTCTCAACCTTAATTTCATGAAAATAATACCATAAAATGGAATATAAATCCATATTAGAAGTGATTTTAAGATCTTTAATTTCTTTATCTTGCATGAAAACAATGGGAGATGCATGAAACTAGTCTAACTAGTCAACTGAAGAGATTTGACCCTTAAGGACTAGTCAACTTAACTTGAGCTCAGCTTGCATGAATTAGAACTTGTGGATTGAATTT
This sequence comes from Torreya grandis, assembly GCA_037957365.1. NCBI lineage: Eukaryota > Viridiplantae > Streptophyta > Pinopsida > Cupressales > Taxaceae > Torreya > Torreya grandis. Next base: position 673,115 of record JARHVA010005744.1, on the reverse strand, counting down.
ATAATTATATATCCACTTAAAAATATATATATTTCATGTGTTAACTCCAAAATTAATTCATTTGATATATTTTTAATGCCTTTCTTTACTTTCTTGATTGACCAATTAAACCTATTAGGCGAATTAGGCCTAATAACCCATCTTCTTGCATTTGGACTAAATTAAACATTAAAATAATTCCATGAAACCTAAAAAAATAATTAAATATACCTAAAAAAACTTTTCTCATCACAATAAATTTAATTTTGATGAGAAAATACTCACCATTTAGTCAACAGGGTTGACTAGGCCTATTTTACTCTATTTTCCTACAGACTGGCCATTTTGATCAAGTTGGTTAGAACACTTTCAAGATTAATTATGAAAAAATTAAAATTTTATGATGAATAAAAATTATTAGGCTTTTATATCCATTGATAATATTTTATTTAAGTGTCTTGTACTTCATTTTACATATTTTTTCCATAAAAAACATGAGTTTTGCTCTCATCTGTACATCTCCATGCTTAAAATTGAAATTTATGGAATTATATATAAGTTTAATTTACATTTTAAATTTTTTTAGTTTTATCCAAGATGATTTAATATCAATAAAATCAACATATTACAAAACTATTTTTTTGAGGGTTCAAGAGGGCTTTGAAGCTAAATCTTCAAAATGATGATTCATGAAGTATATACATCAAAATTTAAAAATATTTACATTTATTTGTATCAAAATAACTCCCAAAACATCCTTTAAAATATTGGGTTACCATGAAAATATATAAAAATTTATCACATGGAGAAATTTGTTTGTGGGGTTTTGACTGCATTTTAAGCTACCTACACTCTTAATGATTGTTCATAAATCACGTAACCTTAATTGGTCTCAATTTTTTATGAAATATCAGTAAATATTTTTCCTCAAAACATACTAATATTTTTTATCTAAACTCCACACATGGTGAAAGATATGAGTATTTGAATTAGAGGCTTGGAAGGGTGTCTACAACTGTAAAAAATGAAAAATTCACCAAAATGAAAATAAAGATTTACCAAATTCCCAATGTTTTAAAAAATCATCATTGGGTCTATAAAATTATATCAAAACACTGTAAAACACATTTTTCTTGAATATTTAAAAAAAAACCTTTTTTGGCCTATATGTTTGTTTGCTTGAAAAAACCTATATGAACATAGTTTACTTAAAATTTGGATTTTTGGCATTATTTAAATTTATTATTATGATTTATAAACATCATCCCATTATTTCAAACTTTTACTTGGACTTAGAAGCTTTTGTAGCACTCTAGAACGATGCCTACTCTAATGGTGATCTCCAACGAACATGTTGAGGACTGTTACAAAATAGTGAGTATCTCCACTCATAAAATGGCCATTAATATTTTTAAAAAATTTCCTCAATTCATGATGACCTTGTGTATAAAATTTGAGGTCTTGAAACCACCTGTAGCTCTTAGAATCCTCAATTTCCTTCAAAATTGACCCCTGTGCAAGGACTGTCTACATATTTGTAATTGACAATGCTATTTTGAAATTAAATTAACCCATTTAAAATACATTTTTGATGTTTTTTACAAAAATTAGTGCTTTTAGGCCATAATTTATTGGTTTTACCTACTACAAAGGGATATTGCCAAGATTTAGGAAAGTTTCAAATGATAGGGGTAGTAATTTGACCTTGACAGGTCAAATTACTAACAGTACCTTAAACAATGCTAACCATAGCTTATGATAAAATTTAAATATTTATAACCAAGGTAAAGACTTAATAAAACAAAAAAAAATATTAAACTTGTCTAAGGTTGTAATGAAATTACTTATATGTTCGCACAAAATAATTATATATCACACAAAATAAGTAAAGATAAGAGATCACACAACAATAATTGATAGTAGAGCAGAATATTAGATAATATATCAGAGACACTTTGAGGGGGAAACCTCCACAAAAATTCAATAAAATAAGAATTCTTGATATGATGATGAAATGCTAACCACTACCTCCTATATATATTCTACTTAGCCATGGTTATTCCATAGGCTGACCTAACTAAGAATAGAGAGAAATGTAGTAAGAATATAAAAGAGGTATGGCAGCCACAAGTCAACCACACATAACCCTAGACATGCCAAAAATTAAAAGCATAACATGCCCCTCCCCATCAAAAAATATTGTTTTCAACATTGAAATAACTTTGGATATTGTTGCACAAAGGATTCATACTCCCAAGTGACATCTTCACATGGCAAATTCTTCCATTTGATCAGGTACTCTTAATCTCTCTAGACCATAACTACTTAGTGCACATTTGAAGTATCACCTCAAGATCAAGAATAACTCTCCCTTCCTCATCCAATTATGGTAACTCAATTTGAGTAGAAACTATGTTTCTAATGACTTTGTTTAAGCATGATACATGAAATATTAGATGTATGTGAGTGGATGAAGGAAAATCTAACTTGTAGGCCACACTACCAATTTTTTGTAAGATCTAATAAGGCCAATAATAATTAGGGGATATCTTTTTATCTTTTTTATTACTTTAAGGACAACTGCTTATATGGCTACAAATGAACAAAGACCCAATCACCAATGTCAAAATGCCTCTCACTCATGTGTTGATATGCCTGATGCTTCATGTGATTCTGAGTCATGGCTAAATTTTCATGTAAACTTACAAGGACCTCTTGTTAATGGTGAATATTTTCCTCAACTACACAAACCTTAGGATGGACCTTCAATGTTGAACTAATGGATGGAGGGTGGTATCCATAGAAGGCCAAAAAGGGAGACATTTTGGAGGAACTATGAACAAAAATATTATACCACTATTCAACAAATGGCAACCAATGAACCCATACAGAAACAAAACAATGGAGATACCCTTATATACATTTATTGACTACCTCAATTTTTCCATCTGATTGAGGATGATAGGATGAGCTATGAGCCAACTTGGTGCCCAAACATGTAAACAATTTAGTTTAAAAATTACTAATGAAAATGGGATCTCTATCACTTACAATGATCTTAAGAGTACCATGCATTTTTTGAACTATATTGAGAAAAGCAAAAGCTACTATACTAGCAATAAATGGCTATGATAAATAACAAAAATGAAGCATACTTACTAAGATGATCCACAACAACCATGATAAAATTTTGACCATCAAATCTTGGTAACCTTGTAATGAAATCCATAGACACCTCTCCCCAACAATAGATAGGGATGGATAAAGGTTGAAAAAATCTTGGGGTTTTGATAGTTTCATGTTTATTTTGTTGACAGATCATACATTTAGCCACATATTTCTGTACATCCCCCTTGATTCCTTTCCAAATAAAATCTTTCTTAATTCTATGATAGGTTTTCAAAAATATTTAATAAACCTCGAGTGGAGTTGCATGAATTTTTTGAAGGATTTTTATTTAAGAAGAGAGTTCTTACATAGGTATAATCTATCATTATACCATAATGCATTACCCTTCCCTGTAAATTTTTCAAATCCACCCAAACCTTGTTGAAGATTCTAAATCAAATCATGGGTAGCAATGTCTTTTTTCCATTCTAATTTTACTTCTTGTACCCAATCTTCCTACCAAATGGTCATGGCATATAGCAATACCTCAACTGATTCATCTCTCTTGGATAGTACCTCTACCACCACATTTTCCTTACCTTTCTTGTAGACTATTTCAAAATCATAGCCTAAAATCTTAGTTACCCATTTTTGTTGTTCTTATAATGATAACTATTGTTCCAAAAATATTTAAGATTATCATGATCAATTTTTACCTAAAAATGACAACCCATCAAATAAGGTTTCCATTGTTTGACTGCATATAAAATAGTCAGCATTTCCTTCTCATAGATGGGCGTGAGCTGATTTTTACCCTTTGGTTGGTGACTTTCAAGTATAATTGGTTTACCTTCTTGTATGAGCACAATACCCATATCATATCTAGATGCATCACATTCAACCACAAGTCTTGAAAAAAATTAGAAGTGGACAACATTGGAGTTGTGCACATAGCAAGTTTCAATTATTCAAATGCCTTGGTAGCTATGTCAATCCACTACAAGGGGTATTTCTTCAACAATGAGGTGATTAGGGATCCAATTATTCCATAATTTTTTACAAACCTATTATAGTAACCAATTAGCCCTAGAAATCCCCTTAGTTATTTGAGTGTCTTAGGAATCAACTAGTCCACCATTGCTTGGATTTTTTTAGAATCCACTTTCACTCCATGTGAAACCATATGACCTAAATACTCAACCTCACTAGCTCCAAAAGTACATTTGGAAGGTTTGTCATACAACTGATGTTGTTTTATAATTGAAATTACATATTTCACATGATACAAATGGTCTTCCAAAATTTTATTATAAATAAGGATATCATCAAAAAACACCAAAACATTTTTTTCAAAAATAGCATAAAATTAGTATTCATCAAACTCTGAAAGGTGGATGGTGTATTTTTTAGACCAAAAGGCATAACCATAAACTCATAATGGCCCTCATGAGTTCTGAAATCTATTTTTGGTATGTCTTCATCATAGATCTGGATTTGATGATAACCAAAATGCAGATCTAACTTGGTAAAATAAAGAGCACCATTCAATTCATCTAGAAAATCATCAATGATAGGAATAAGAAACTTATCTTTGATAGTGTACTTGTTGAGTTCTCTATAATTAGGAAACAACCTCCAAGTGTCATATTTATTTCTCACCATGATAACTAGAAAAGAATATTCTCTTTGGCTATGGTGAATGATTCTTGCATCCAACATCTCATGTACCATATTTTCAATTTCAATTTTATAGGCATAGTGATACCTGTATGGCTTGATGTTAGGTGTTGTACTATTAATAATAATTTTGATGGTATGATCATGTATGCATCTGGGTGGAAGTCCTTTCAGCATGTCACCAAAAATAATAGAATGGGCATCAATCACTTGTTCTAGATTAGGTGTAGATGGCTGAGTTAGTTAGACTTCAATGGAAAATAAATAAGCCACAAACCCTTTAGCACCCTTTTTAGATAATCTTGGTCATTTGATGGAAGATAACAAGTTATGGATATTTTTCCCTTAATCCCCTTAGCTTAAATGTCCTTTTCTTAGAATGAAAGTGTAAGAATAATTCCTAGAAATTCATCTCAATAGTGTCTAAGGTGGTGAGACACTGTACTCCCAAAATAATGTTAGCTCCACACATAGGAATATCAAACATAAGAGAATATAATAGGTAGTTTCCCATGGCTAGCTTAATACTATGGCATTTTCCTAAACAGTTGATAGTGCCACCATTTACAATCATATCTTAAAATTCTAGAGCATGATAAATGAAATAATTCAAATGAGTAGCTAACTTACTATTGATGAAGTTGTGTGTGCTCCAAAAATCAATCAATATAGTGACCTTTTATTTCTTAAGGAAACCCACCACCTTAATAGTCTAAGGAGTACTAATACCTGAAAGGGCATGATAGGAAATGGTAGACTGAGAGTCTTGATATTCCTCCTCAAGTCCTTCTTAATCCTCACCAATTACCTCCTCATCATCTGCATCCTTAATGGCACATTCAATGTAAAATATAATATTTTTAGCACAAAGATGTCATTTACTCCATTTGTTGTCACAACCATAACATAGCCCTTTGGCTCACTTATCCTCAATTTCCTAAGGTGTCAATCTAGTGGGTTGGGGAAATGATGGTGTTGGAAAAGTATGATCATGACCAGTAGTGAATTTTTTTCATTTGACCATCTTTTTTTCTTCTATCATGCATGCACTTGGGATAGCTTCTAATATATATGATGGATTAAACATTAAAACCTCGAATTAGATATTATATTTGAGTCTAACCATAAAAAAAAAAATAGTCAAATTTGCCTCAGTGATGTCTTCCACTTATAAGGATAGATTCTAAAATTGATGAATATAATTCTTTATAGTTCCTATTTAATGTAGTTTGGCTAACTAGTTGAAGTAGTTCTTAGAGACATTATTTTGATATTGAGCCATCAAATAATTAATGAAAATAGACCATTTAATAGAAGCACCATTCTTTTTCTTTTGAGCACATAACCAACAATACCAAATGAACTGCTCAAGTTCCAGATATAGAGATGCCACTATCACATTCTAAGATCTAGAAGTTTGATGCATATCCAAAAAAATCTCAATTTGGGTAATCCAAGTGAGAGGATCCTTACCATCAAACTTACACATGTCCACTTTTGGCAACATTGGTTTCATAATAGGATTGGAGTTATTAGTGTTGAGAGGAGGACCCAAAGGATGAAGTGGAGGGCTACTTAGATATAACTAAGATGAAATGGTATCCAATTATGTAGTGATTTAATGTAATTCAGTGTGTACCCCATTAATCTCTCTACACATCCCTAAAACATTATTTTGAACTAAAACAAAGTCATCTTTCCATACCAATCCCTTTATGTCAACCTAAAGTTGAGAAATCATTATATCTAAAGTTCTAGATTCCATGTCATCCCTAGGAGTATTAGGAGTTTATTTCCCTGCTTTTTTCTTTGAGTAGTAGGACCCACTATGAAAAAACCTTAGGAGGGATTTCACTCAAAAAAGCATACCAAGAGATGGTATTGTTACGATCACCTCACCAAGATGAATCTAATGACTACTTTTGTGCACTAGGGTGAAAAATTTTGATACCAAAAAAGTGTACAAGTAGAATATATCATTGCAATCATCTCATCGAGAGGAATCCAAAGACTGTAAATGTGCAAAGGGAAATTTTTTTCCATAATTTTTTTTTTATATATTTTTTTCAAAAAAGTGTTTCAAACAATACTACTTTGACAAAAAAAATAGTTTTTCCCAAATTTAAAGTTATATTTTTTCACTCCTTCTGCTCGTAGAAGTCACACCTCACTAGATCTAAAAAAAATGCCACAGGAAACTTGCCCAAATTGAAGCTTTGATACCACTTGTAATGAAATCACTTAGATGTTCACACAAAATAATTATATATCACATATAATAAGTAAACATAAGAGATCACATAACAATATTTAATAGTAGAGCAAAATACTAGATAATATAGCAGAGCCACTTTGAGGGGGCAACCTCCACAACAATAAGATAAGATAAGAATAATTAATATGATGATGAAATACTAACCACTACCTCCTATATATAGTCTACTTAGCTATGGTTATTCCATGGGCTGACCTAACTAAAAACATAGATAAATGTTACAAGAATAAAAAATAGGTATGTAAGCCACAAGTCAACCACACATATCCCTAAACACACCAAAGGTTAAGGGAGTAGCAATGATAGCCAAAATATAGCTAACATCTTTGGTGACCTCCTAGAGATGTATGTTTTTTATGTATTTAGAATAGTGACTTAGTAGATTCATTAGGATATGGAATCATGATTTCAACTTAATTTGAGGAAATTAAGAATTAGACTTGACAACAACCTTGAACCAACTGAATTGGACAAACATAAGACAAGACACCACACCACACATGTGGCATAAGACATTTGGAGGAAAAGAAACACAAAGTAAATAAAACACACACTTGTGCTTGAATAACTTAGGTAACATAAAGGCCTACTTTAATATCTACAAAGTTATAAAACTAACCTCAAAATCATGGCTTTAAGTTTATCCCATTGACTGAGAAAAAGAACTCTTCTTTATTGAGTCTTTCAAGCTGAAAGGTACTGTGTTCTTTACAATCAATGAAAATATAAGGACCATTCCATAATGGATCAAACTTAGTATGATTAATAGGTTTATCTCTATCTACATCCCACTTTAGTAAAATATCTCCCTCTTGATATGTTCTTGAGATATCTCTCTTGTCAAAGTTTTTTTTCACTTGTCCTCGGTGACATTCTATGGTGTGCATAGTATGGTTTCTTGTTTCCTCCAAGGCCATTAGTTATAAAAATATTATATCCATAGGGTCATTATCCATTCTCTCAATCTATTGTAACAAATCAAGGGTTGGTAACTCAATTTAAATGGGCATTTTGGCTTTTATCACATAGACAAAAATATATGGTGAGTTGTCAATGGAAATCTTTGGGATGATCTTATTAGCCCATAAGGTTGTCTTTAATCTAGTGTGTCAAGTCCTTTGATTGTATTCTATTATAATTTTAAAATTATGATCAGGTTATAATTAGTGGAATTATTTAGCCCATTTCCCTAGGGATAGTAACTAGAAGAAGTATTTAAGTAGATACCATATTGGAGAGACCATTTCATTATTCTTACACCACTAAAAGCCATGGCATTATCAATAATTATTGTTGAAGGCACCCAAAACCTTATCACTAAGCTATCATAAAATTAAATAACTAAAATCTTATTAACCTCTTTTAATTCTATTGCTTCTACCCACCTTGTGAAATAGTCGGTAGATGTAAGCACCCATTTGTGTCCTACACTAGATGGAAGATTGATCATTATAATGAAGTTAAGTCCCCACTACATGAATGGTTGTTCAATCTAAATAGGATTAAGAGGAAAGGATGAAAGTATTTATTTTCCTAAAAATATTGTAAACTTTTTACATTTCCTAACCCAAGCATATGAATCCTTGAATATTCTAGGCAAAAAATAACCATCTCTCATTATTTTTGCAGTTGTGGTTTTAGGTACAAAATGGCTTCCAGCTAGTCCATCATGGAAATATTATATATTTATATCAAACTAATCTATTTCAAAACATACTATAAACATACCCATTAAGTTATTTACCAAAAATAACCCCATCAATAAGAACATAAGGTATTACTTGCAATCTAAAGTATTTCCTTTTTCTTGATAAATAACCATAGGACACTCACCTGTTTGAAGGAACCTTACCATTTCATGTGTCCAAATTGGAGAATATGAAATTTAATATGTGATAGGACCATATTATGATGCCAAAATAATTTCTTCTTATTTTAGTGTTGATGATAGGTGTTCACACAACCCTCTCCCTCTTACTAGCTTAGTGGCCTTGATCTCAACATCATACTTCATCACCATAGTTATCCATCCAACTCTTTTCTAATTCAATTACTTATTCAATAATAAGTCTCTTATTATTGGGTATATTAACATGATGTGTATTTTATTGTTGGACACCATATGCCAAAATTTTGTAAGGCTTATTATAATTGTCAATACTTATTTTTCAACATATTTCTACCTCTCTTCATAGCCTTCTAACCTTTTACTAAAAAAGGATATAGGTTGTTCAATTCCTTCATTATTATACTAAATTAACATAGAATATATGGTGTAAATTTTTGTAAAATCATACAAGAATATATCCTTAGATAAATCAGGATTGATTAGTGTGGCTGCTTGAGCAATACTTTGTTTTATGGCCTTAAAACTAGCCTTTCCTTCCTTACACCAAACAAATGTTTGATGCTTTTTTAACATATTTTTTATATGTCTTACAATATTATAAAAACTAGGTATGAACCTCCTAAAAAAAATATTTTCCCAAGAAAACTTTGAAAATCTTTCAATTGCTTAGGTAATTATAAAACTAGTATGACACTCACCCTATCAGGGTCTACAACAAGCCCATCCTTAGAAATAATATGGCTAAGTAGTTTTCCCTCATGAAAAATAAAACCACACTTTTTGGGATTAAGATAAAACCCATAGTGCCTATTCCTTTCAAAGATTAACCTTAGATGATTCAAGTGGTCACTAGCATCTTTAGAGAAAATAGTTATGTCATCAAGGTATATTAGTACCATCTCATTAATCAAACCTTGGAAACCCATATCCATGGCCCTTTTTAATATGTCACCTACATTAGACATCCCAAATGTCATTATATTATAGGCATATGTTCCCCATTTAGAATTGAAGGCTATCTTATATTTATCTTCTTCTTTTACTAACACTTGGTTGTAACCTAAATAACCATCCAAAAGGGAGAAATGTTGAGAACTTGCCACTACTTGAATGATTTTCTCCATACAAGTTAAAGGATAGTGATCCTTCAAATACACCCTATTCAAGTATCTAAAATCCACACATAACTTGATCTCACCACTCTTCTTTCTCATAGGAACTAAGTTGAAAACCCATGAAGAATGCTTTATAGGAAAGATAATTTTTGACTTTATCAACTTGGTGATCATTTTTCTCATTAATACCTCAACTTTATTATTGATGAGACTTTGTCTTTGCCTTAAAATATTAGCATTGGGATCAAGGTATATATTTTCTTAAGCCAAAAAGGGTTCAAACCCCTTGAGATCACTATAATCCCAAGCAAAGACATCATAAAATTCTCTACATAACTCAATAAATTAGCCTTCTCAACTGGATTACATACCTTTCCAATATTTAAGAGTTTATCTTTGAATATGGCCACTTTCTCATGATGTTTTTATTTTTTAGACGTGCTTAATTTATCTATTCTCATTTGGTCACTTTCATTGAATATATTATCAAGAGTAACCAGACCTTTAGGAAGCTTATTAGACCTTAATTATACAATTTTTTCCCCATATTAGTGATGCAACATCACTTGGTCTATACAAGAAAACTCATCCTCTTATTGGATAAAACATGATATTTTCTTGTCACTTTAAAATACTTTCCAATTGACATCATTGTCTGGTATTGATGGCCTTACAACTACCATGATGTGTAGCTAAGTTTTTAAATTCTTGACATCATTGGGAATGTCAAATTATGTTCTAAATTATGCAAACCTATCATCATGTTGATTCTCTTCCCTTGGGACTAATTGAATGTTAAAATATTGAAAATTTTCAACAAGGTCCCACACTTTATACTTTTAGGACTTCAACAATGTGTTTTTAGTATCACTTTTACCTCTTACTTGGTGAAAAACTAGCTCACTATCTCAAAAGGTTTGCACTTATTTTAATCTTTTCTTCCTTTCCCATTAAAGGTCATGTATAATAGCTTCATATTCACCTACATTTCAAGTATAACTAAACTAAAATCTAATGGAAGAATAATACCTTTCATTTGATGGATAAATAAGCATAATGCCTACCCCTACTCTATTCTTGCTTCTTGAGCCATCAAAAAAACAAATTACACAAACCATTACTATCATCATTAGGCTTAGAGAGAGAGAGAGGGTATGGTTTTAAATTTTTAATTTAAATAATAGACACCAAGACCAACCTCTTCAACACCTCTATATGGGTCAAAATCATGGTTTTTCCCCCAATTCATCAAGGAAGAGATATGAAATGTCTTCAAGAGGAAAAATTGGCTTTTGGTCACTAGGGTGATCCTCCTCATCAATGATAGTAAAGTTTACTTTGGTGTCATTTGGTTTGTATGGCTCAATGTGAAACCTTGAGATAGATTATGATTTCATGGTAACTTTGGTGCCATATCTTATCCTAAATTCCATGTAGGACCAATTTGATGACAAATAACAACCAATATTTATCATGCAATCCATTGAAAAGTAAAGGGAAAAGTATGGTGGAAAGTTAACAATGACCACATATTGATCAATGGCTAAATTAGGACAAGCATGAAGAGTTAAGTTCAAACCTTTGATAACACCAATTATCTTAGTGGCTGAACCATCTAGTTGTAACACACCTTTGGTATTGAGCTCATATTTGAGGCCTAACATATATATTATTTACTTTCGTATAATTGAGCTACTAGCTCCACTTTATATCATATAATTATGCATAGTCAACAATGATCACTGAAACACAAAAGGGAGAAGTCTTGTCCACTTTACCATGTTGTGACTTACTAGGCATGGATGTGTTTGTGAACATAGTTTTACCTATTTTTGTTTCTTCTGATGTTGAATGAGCTTAGATATTCTTTTTGAAGCATATCCATTTACCCATAATAGATAAAGTATCCCATATAGGTAGGGGCTATGACATCACCTTGGGCCTTATTGATCTAGTGTGTAAATGTAATTTTCTCATCATTATTTCTTTGATATTATTGATATTTAGAAGCTACATTATGATCTATTATCCCTTGACTCATAGAGGTAATTTTAGCTGGACCTTTTCCACTCTATTATGCTTCCTCAATAACCCTCATATTAGATTTAGTGTTGGATGTAATAGAGCTATGTGCCACCCTAATTGTGCTTCCCACTTGATTCACTAAAAAAAAATACTCCTATTTAAATTTTACAATTGTATAACTTGACTGACCTTGGTTTCCAGTGGCCATAACCTAATTTTAAACTTTAGATTTTGTTAGAGAAGGTATTATTCTATCTTGTGCCACAAAATCTTGATTAAACACTCCATATTTATTGATAGATTATTCATGAGATGGATTACATTGATAGGGCCATTATTTATCTTGCATTTTATTATTTTTTATGGGTATCAAATCTCTTAAAGTGGAGGAAAAATTTGATTTATAATTGGTGTATGGTCTAACATTAGTGATATTGCCTTATCCTTGAGCATTTCCTTGTAAGTCTAGCCTATTTGATTGATAGGGATGATGATATTGGTGCGGAGCTTGATAAGGCCTCTAAAATTTACTTTTTTACCTCTCCATTATAATGAATTTGTTTGTGAGAGTCTTGAGTGGCCATTCCACATCATTTGGCTTACTTGTTTAACTAGGGATAGCTAACTCATTACCAGTTATGATTGGAATGGGACCAAGAGTTGGAATAAGAGGTTGAATGTTAGGTTAAAATGGAATAAGGGGCCTTAGATCAAGTTTTCCATCTTGGATCAATTTTTTCTCATCTCTAATAACAATTTCATATGCATCAGGTAATATATTCCCACACATAAATTGAATCATAATAGCTATATCACTATTTAAAGCCTTGAGATAATATAGGAATACATAATTTAAAATGAGTATTATAATAATTAGGATCCTATTTCATGTATTTTGGAAACTAGCATTGAAATCCTACATGAATTCTTGATGGGATCTCTTTTTGGTGGTCAATTGCTCGACCAAGGACAAGTGATCACTCTTATCTTCAAATATCTTACTCAATTTCTCTCCAAAGTCATCCCATGAATCAATGGAATTAGGGGATAAGTTTTTATACCAATCCAAATCCTTTCCTTTAAAACTAATTCCCAAAAATCTGATGGCTACATTTTCTTGTGTTATATTATGGATGTTGAAGAAATTTTTCGTGTCCCTAATGTGTTCAATGGGAGTAAGAGTAATAAGGGACACTGTTAAGGGAAACCACTAGTATGTCATTATATTATGTAAGGTTAAAATGAGAACCAACATTTAAATCAACACAAGGTAGATTTCTATCCGTGCTACCATCCTTACGAAGACTTATATTAAAGAGTAAATAAATATTTCTTCTAGGTGACTTGGTATTAGGGAGAGTATGAGGGAATCTCTTTATTTTGACTAAATATATAGTTAATTCAAAAAATTAAAAATTAATACCTTTCAATTTTGATCTTTTAGTTACCTTTGGCATGAATATTGGCTCAGTAGTTAGCAACCAAGATTTTATAACTTGTTCGAGTCACCATATGTTGCATAAAGAAGGTTGTTACAACTACACTTTTGCCAAGACAAGCATCAATCTTGGACAACCTCTTTTTAATTGGATCCTAATGATCATGATAAAACTATTATAGCTTAGATTTTTACCCTTGATGAGGTATCTTAAAGCCATCTCACTTGAGCTATGCAATGGGATTAGTCCTAGGTTGTGGGTGGCCCCTAAATTAACCAAGCCTCTAGATTTTGGGATAGCTCTAAAGTACAACACCTACACTAATGACTATACTACTTGATTGTATTTGAAAATGGAAATATAAAAGCTAAAACTAATAAGGAAACTTGGAGGTGATGCACCAAACATAAGGTCCTAAGATTTATAAATAATTCACTATGAAATACTAAGTTACAATCTAATTATACCACTTCAAGATAGTCTATATCACATTAGTTATTTAATAAGAAGGCTATAAAGATTACAAAAGCTTAAGGTGATCATACAAGAGGTATTAAAATTATACACTAATTACTTATCAATTTTCTAATTAAGCAAGACATGTATAACACTTCTTATGACTTGTGAAAGAAGACAAAATTACATACAGGTATGAATCTGAAGGAAAAATGCAAGGAAGTACACTTACTATCACTAAGCATTCATCAAAATAACCCATTCAAAATCACTATAATCAATATTAATATAGTAATATCTATATTAAATTGACTCCAATAGGTAATTGAAAAAATTAATTTTGGTAGGGCTTCACCATAACCATTGTGAGGATCCTTTCTTAGCCATTCAATGATTGTTTTCTAGCGAGAAGAGAGAGGAGGATAGAAAGAATCTGACATAGGCAGTCCATCATTGCAATTTATCATTAAAAAAGTTATAAAAGATAATAAAATGGAAACTAATCCATGGAGGATGTGTTCTTAACTTGTTTATTTAACTCTCATGACCAAGTAATTATGAGATTCCTTGCGCATATTGGCGTAAGAACTTACTTGGGAAATATTATTTTTATTGAGTATAACTCATTAATTTTAATTATACACCTTTACACATGCAAGTTAATTTAAAAATTTCTTAACTAACATGTGTCATGGTTGAGGAGATTCTATGCCACCCCTTATCTCTTTTATGTCTTTTCAACTAGCAAACTTGCAATTAAACTTGAAGCTTCATGATCACACTCTTTATTCCACAAAACTTATGTTTTTTATTTAATAATCATATATACCATGTTTTTTCCTCTTTAAAACCCTATATTAGGTCATATAAGTCTTTGGACTTAATTGAATTTAATCTCCTAACTTTCATCTTCACATATACTCATCAAGGGGTAATACTAGAGGGACTCTACCATATGAGTTGTGGACTAACTTGGGATTCAATTTTAGGATTTTATTATAAAAGAAGGTAAATTTTAGGTCTAAAACCATATTAAAAAAAATGTATTTTAGGCTTATATACTTCAATCTACCCTTGCAAAGCCTACAATTAGACCTTTTGGGTAGAGTATTGATAGAGTTCTCTTTTTCTCAACATAGTGACCTTGTGGCTCATTTATTGCCTTGAGAGTCACTAATATGTGTTATTTAAGACCATATGATATCAAAACATATTATATATCCCTCTTTGTTGACTTGGATACTTTATATCATCTTGTCAGCTCACAAACAGACATGTAACCATGCATTTTAGGTTATTCTCTATATAGTCTTAGTGTACACGTGCCAAATGATGGATTTATAAGATGTTAAATATATTTATGAATGTTATTAATGTCATTTAAATTCTCATATAATCCACTTTATGTACTTTGGAGACAAAACTTCTTTATCATGTCCTTTTGGAAGGTTTATGTAGGGTTTAAGTGACATGATTTCTTAATAATCATTTATAGCCCTGAGGGCATCAATTTATAAAATGATACCAATAATTTTGATTATATATCCTTATTTAAATTTCACCATGATCTTATATTACCATGCAAATCCTCAGGGATGTTCACACATGGAGAACCTACTTCTCGAGCTAGCAGGCTTTCATTTTGTGAGGTTGAGAGAGGAATTTTGAGTGAAATGTGATGAAAATGTTTGGGATTGACTATAAATGACTTTATTATGTATTTAAAATCCCTCCAAATATGTTTAAATTTTTTTAATTCCTTTTTATTTCACTAGAGTCTCTGTAGACACCTTTTTTCTATGTTTAAGATTTTTTGCCTTATAACACAAATAACCCTAAAGGTTTGCTTTGGTCATTTTCTCTCTATCTTCCTAGGTTTAAGCTCCATTAAGATGGATTTAAATGTTTTTTAAATATTATATAGGTTTCCATTCTTAAAATATGCTCACAACATGCATATTTTCCTTTCTTTGCACACACAAACTTGTAAAAGCTCATTATGCAATTTTGAACTACAATATTAAGACTTAACATCTCTATATAGACTTCATAACACTCTGATGTTTATTTTAAAATCTTTAATTTTTTTCCTATGATATTAACCACTCTTATAACCCTCTTCAACACATATAATGCACCTTTTACTTCATGGGTCTGTAGGTGATCAATTGGGCCTGAAGGTGCACAGTCTAGGCTTCTTTGATATTAGGCTTTGAGAATAATATAAAATTAGATATGAGTCTCTCCAAGGGAAGACACCATATATTGGTTTCATCAATAATTTTTAAACTCTCAAGATACCTTAGAACCATAACTTTATCTATCTTCATACAATCAGACCTATAGATGGTGATTTAGGTTTATAGGCCTAACTCAACTTTCTCCCCTTCCCACCGTCAATCATATTAACATCCAATAGAGACTATTTTATCATTTAGTTTTCAAAATAAAACATATTTAACTTTCCATATTCATTATTCATTCAATAAATTATTAACACATTATCTCCAACTTGTCAAAACCAATTTATATGTGTTTATGGGTAGTGTGATTATAGATTTGAAAGTCTACCTCCTTCATTGGCACTTTGATGTTGTTAAATTATATTATCATAATATTCATGTTTTTATTTACCTTTTTATAACATATGTTCCTCATTAAAACACCACATAGTTCAATTTTCACTCTATATTGCATACACAGGCCTGTAGCTACTCATATAGGCCTATTGACTATCATCTTGAGATCCGAACCTTCATTTTACTATGTTTTGTTCCTCCTTGATTTTATTATAACCATTGGTAAAATTTTAAAAATAATGTAAATATGTTTTTAATTATTTTTTAGTATCCTAATATGCTTAGGTATCCTTGAATATTTATTTATAACTCTGTCTCACTTTTAGGCTTATACAATCCTACCCAAGTATATCGTCCATATGAGATACAAGGTGGAAAGGATTTTATGATTATAAGATATTTTAAACTAATTAAATAGGCCACATGAAGTATTAGGAGGATTAATTTTATGTTTCTACGATAAATTTTTGATGTTAATGGTGACCTACATGTCTACAAACCTATAGGCTCATAGTATTCTTTTAGAGGGCTCTTAAGGAGGAATTGTAACCTAAAATCTTAGAGATAATCACCCATTGATGATTTATATGAGCATGAGATACCATAAATACCTTAAAATCATTTTGGGGAAATTTATTTCATTCAACATGCATAAGATAACTTCAAACTCCCTGCATATAGGACTATCATGTTCAAGATGCCAAAACAAAGCCATTTTACCCTACACCATACATTATCATGAAGAAAAATGAATGGAAATTATATTTAAATATTATAATAGTGTTTAAGAGACCATCCCTAATCATTTTCATCCATTTTTATGACCTCAAAACTCCACACTTGAGGAAACTCAACCCAGGTGGGATTTGAAGTTCATTTTATGCCCCTTAACCTCTCAATTATTATTTGTAAAGTTAATGAAATTAACCAAGAAATAAATTCTACAAATTTTAAAGGCATTAGTGTCTTATCCTATGTATAAGAGTTGATTTTCAAAATTTCTCTCTCCTACCTTCTAGAGCTACCAAGGATAGTGATAGGAAAATGAATAGGTTTTTTGCTTGGTTTGAGTCTAATACTCCCCAAAATGGCTAACTTTAGACCAATAAGAATTGGAAGGAGCCATGGGAGTGTATGTAAGTGACCTTCACTCTTAAACATGTACAAACTTCTTGAAAACATCTCTTTTTTGCTTGAGACCTATCATATTCTACATAGAAACTAGATGATTTGAATAAACAAGTGTTCCCTAAGGTTCTTAACTCATGTATAGACATGGGATGATGTTTCAACCAATCCCTTATTAGACAAACCTACCACTTTCTTACCATAGTCCCTCTTTAAAAGTTAAAAATGATCAAACAAGCATTTTAAAATGGGTTGCAACATTAGAAATGGTTATTTAACTTCATTTAATGCACCTGTATAAACCATGGGGGATATTAAAATACTTTAATCTAAACTACATGACATGAAAAATATATCTCAAACCTTTGACCCTCTTTTAACCCCTTTGATCAAAACACAGTCTGACTAGATAAACATGATGTTAGGAAGACACTTACCTTAAACTTGTCAAAAGTACCTTAAACAATACTAACCATAATGTATGATAAATTCTCAATATTGATAACCAAGGTGAAGGCTTAATAAGACAAAAAATAAATTAACTTATCTATGGTAGCCAAAATTTGTATAACATTTTTGGTGACCTCCTAGGGATGTATGTTTGTTATGCATCTATACTAGTGACTTAGTAGATTCATTAGTATATGTAGTCATGATTGAAACTTAAATTGGGTAAATTGAGAGTTGAACTTTACAATAACCTTGAACCAACTGATTTGGACAAACAAAAGACAAGACACCACACCACAAATCTATCATAAGACACTTCAAGGAAAAATAACAAAAAGTAAATAAGACACACACTTGTCCTTAAAGTACTTAGGGAACACAAAATCCTGATATAATATGTAAAAATATATAAAACTAAACTCAAAATCATGGCTTAAAGTGTATCCCATTGATTGGGATACTTAGATCCTCTTCATTGAGTCTTTCAAGTTGAAAGGCATTATGTTTTTTGTAAGCAATGACAACTTAAGGACCACCCCACAATGGATCAAACTTAGTATAATTACTAGGTTTATCTCTATCTACATCCCACTTTAAGATAATATCTCCTTCTTGATATTTTCTTGTGATATATCTCTTGTCAAAGTTTCTTTTCACTTGTGTTTAGTGATAGTCCATGGTGTGCATAGCATGATTTCTTGTTTCCTCCAAGGCCATTAATTCTATCAATATTATCTTCCTACAATCATTCTCCATTCTCTCAATCTATTGTGACAAATAAAGAGCTGGTAACTCAAGTGAAATGGTCATTTTAGCTTCTCTCCCATAGACAAATATATATGGTGAGTTACCAATGGAAATCTTTGGGGTGATCCTATTAGCCCATAAGGCTATTTTAAATCTAGTGTCTCAAGTCCTTTGATTATATTCTATTGTCCTTTTTAAAATTATGATCAATTTCTTATTAGTGGAATTATCTAACCCATTTCCCTGGGGATAGTAATTAGAAGAATTACTTAAGTAGATACCATATTAGAGAGACCATTAAATTGTTATTACACCATTGAAAGCCATGGAATTATCAAAAATTATTGTTGAAGGCACCCCAAACCTTATCACTAGGATACCACAAAATTCAAGAACTAAAATCTCATTAGCCTCTTTAAGGGCCATTTCTTCTACCCACCTTGTGAAATAGTTGGTCACTGTAAGCACCCATTTGTGGTATGTACTAAATGGAGGATTAATCATTCTAATGATTTTAAGTCCCCACTACATGAATGGTTGTTCAACCTAAATAGGATTAAGAGGAAGGGATGAAATTCTTTATTTTCCTATAAATATTGCAAACTTTTTACATTTCCCAACCCAAGTATATGAATCCTTGAATAGTCTAGGCAAATAATAACCAACTTTTATTATTTTTACATTTATGGTTTTAGGTGCAAATGGCTTCTAAGTAGTCCATCATGGAATTATTCTAGAAGTATATCAACCTAATATATTTCCACACATATTAGAAACATACCCATTGAGGTCTTTACTAAAAATAATCCCATCCACAAGAACATAAGGTATTGATTCCAATCTAAAGTATCTCATTTTTCTTGATCAATACCCATAGGATACTCACCTATTTGAAGGAACCTTACCATTTCTTGTGTCCAACTTGAATAATATGAAATTTGAGATGTGATAGGAGCATGTTTAAATGCCAAAATCATCTCCTCTTCTTCTTATCTTATTTCTAATGATAGGTGTTCACATAACTCTCTCCCTCTTACTAGCTTAGTGGCCTCAATCTCAACATCATACTCCATCACCTTAGTTATCCATCCAACTCTTTTCTCATTCAAGTCCTTATTCAAGAGGAAGTCTCTTATTCTTGGGTGGGTTACCATGATGTGTATTTTTTTTGGACACCATATGCCAAAATTGTTAAGGCTTATTATACCTTCCAATTCTTTTTTCTCAACATATGTCTACCTCTCTTCATAGCCTTCTAACCCTTTACTAAAAAAGACTATAGGCTATTCAAGTCCTTAATTATTCTACAACATTAACATAGAATATATGGTGTGAATGTTGGTAAAATCATACAATAATAAGTCCTTGGATAAATCAAGATTTATTAGTGTGGGTGCTTGATCAATAATGTGTTTGATAGATTTAAAACTAGCCTTCCTTTCCTTAAACCAAACAAATGTTTGATTATTTCTTAAAATAGTTTTTATAGGTCTCATAACCTCCTAAAAAATTTATTTTCCCAATAAATCTTTGAAAATATTTCTTAATCTTGGGTAATGACAAAGCTAGCATGGCACTCACCCTATCAAGGTCTATAGCAAGCCCATCCTTAGAAATAATGTGGAAAAGTAGTTTACCCTCATGAAAAACAAAAACACACTTATTAGGATTGAGAGAAAACCCATATTGCCTACACCTTTCAAATATGAACCTGAGATGATTCAAGTGGTCACTAGAATCTTTAGATAAAATGGTTATCTCATCAAGGTATATTAGTACCATCTCATTGATCAAATCTTAGAAATCCATATCCATGAGCCTCTATATTGTGTTACCTACATTGGATAGCCCAAATGTCATTCTATTGTAGGCATATGTGACCCATTTAGTAGTGAAAGTTATGTTATATCGATCTTCATCTTTTAACAACACTTTGTTGTAACCTTAATAACCATCCAAAAGGTAGAAATGTTGAGAACCTACCACTAATTGAAGGATTTGTTCCATACAAGGTAAAGGATAGTGATATTTCAATGACACCATATTCAAGTCTCTAAAATCCACATAACTTGGTCTGAATGCTCTTCTTTCTTATAGGAACTAAGTTGGCAACCCATGAAGAGTGCTTGATAAGAAAGATAATTCTTCACTCTATCAATTTTGTGATCTCTTTTCTCCTTATTACATCAACTTTAGTTTTTATGGGCCTTTATCTTTTCCTTACAGGCTTAACATTGGGATCAAGTTCTATATTTTATTGAGCCAAAGAGGGGTCAAACCCCTTGAGATCACTATACTCCCAAGAAAAGACATCATAAAATTCTTTACATAACTTAATAAATGTAGTCTTCTGAATTAGATTACATACCTTTCCAAGATTTAGGAGTTTATCTTTGAAGATGGCCACTTTCTCATGATGTTATTCTTTTTTAGACATGCTTACTTTATCTCTTCTCATTTGGTCATTTTCATTGAATATATTCTCAAGAGTAATCAATGCTTTGGAAGCTTATTAGACCTTAATTGTACAATTTGGTCCCAATATTGGTGATGTAACTTGGCTTGGTTTTTACAATAAAACTTAGCCTCTTTTTGGATAAAACATGCTATTTGTTTGACACTTTAAAACATTTACCAATTGACATCATTGTTTTATATTGATGGCCTTACAACTACCATGATGTGTGGTTGAGTTTTTGAATTCTTGACATCATTGGGAATGTAAAATTGTGCTTCAAATTATGCTAACCTATCAGTATGTTGATTCTCTTACCTTAGAACTGATTGGATGTTAAAATCCTAAAAATATTTAATAAGGTCCCACACTCTATGATTTTAGGACTTCAACAATGTCTTTTTAGAAGTACTCTTACATCTTACTTGGTGGATAACTAGCTCACTATCTCCAATGGTTTACACTTGTTTTAATCATTTCTTCCTTACCCATTGAATCTCATGTATAATAGCTTCATATTGATTTTCATTCTAAGTGCAACTAAACTAAAATCTAATGGTAGACTAGTACCTTTCATTTAATGGATAAATAAGCCTAACACCTACCCTTACTCCATTCTTTCTTCTTGATCCATCAAAAAATAATTTACACAAGCCATTACTATCATCATTAGGCTTAGAGAGATAGAGGGTATGGTTATACCTTTTTCATGTAAACAATAGACACCAAGACCAACCTTTTCAACACTTCTATATGGGTCAAACTCATGATTTTTCCCCCATTCATCAAGGAAGAGATATGAAATGTATTCAAGAGGAAAAATTGGCTTTTGGTCACTAGGGTGATCATCCTCATCAATTATAGTAAAATTGACATTGGTAACATTTGGTTCATATGGCTTAATGTAAAACCTTGAGATAGGTTCTAGTTTTATGGTAACTTTGGTGTCATATCTCATCGTAAAGACCATGTAGGACTAATCTGATGACAAATAACCACCAATATTTATCATGAAGTCCATTGAAAATCAAAGTTAAAAGTATGGTGTCAATTCAAAAATGACCAAATATTTAGTAATGGAGAAATTAAGACAAGAATGAAGAGTTAAGTTCAAATCTTTGATAACACCAACTGTCTTAGTGGATGAACCATATATTTATAGCACACCTTTAGTATTGCACTCATATTTGAGACCTAGCGTATCTATTATTTGCTTCAGTATAAGTGAGCTAATATACCCAATTTATATCATATAATTATGCACCAAATAGTCAACAATGATCACTAAAACGTAAAAGTGAAGAGGCCTATCCACTTTAACTTGTTGTGACTCACTAGGATTGGATGTGTTTGTGAACATAGTAGTACCTATTTTTGTTGCTCTTGATGTTGAGCTGAGCTTAGATAGATCTTATTGTATCATATCCCTTTCCCTACTAATATAAAAAGTATCCCACATAGGTATATTTACATGGAGCTTTTTCATTTGATTTACTATGTTGAGAGGAGGATCATGAATCTTTGGTTGTCTTCTAGGAGCTATGACATCACCTTGGGCCATATTGATTTGGTGTCTAAAGGTAATTTTCCCATTATGATTTATTTTATATTATTGATTTTTAGAAGCTACATTTGGATCTCTTATCCTTTTATTTATAGAGGAAATTTAACTGGACCTTTTCCACTCTCTTGTGCTTCCTTAATTACCCTCCTTTTAGACCTAGTATTGTAATAAAACTATACACCACCCTACTTATGCTACCTAATTGATTAACTACACAAAAATCCTCCTCTTGAAATTTTACAATTTTATCACTTGATTGACCTTGGTCACCAATGGCCATAACCTAGTTTTAAACTTCAAAAAGCATTAGAGAATGTATTGTTCTATCTTGTACCACATAAGCTTGATTAAACACTCCATATTGATTGATACATTGTTCATGAGATTGATTCCATTGATAAGGACATTCTTGATATTTCATTATACTATTTTGGGTGGGTACCAAATCTCTTGAAGTGGATGTAGCATTTGGGTTATAACTAGTGTATGGTCTAACATTAGTAATCTGGGATTGTCCTTGAGCATTTCCTTATAAGTGTGGCCTATTTGATTGATACAGATGATGAGATTGGTGTGGATCTTGATAAGGGATCTTAAATTGACTTTTTTACCTCTCTATTTCCATGACTTTATTTTTTAGAGTCTTGAGTATCCCTTCTACATCATTTGGCTTACTTGTTTGACTAGGGCAGCCAAATCATGACTAGTTATGATAGGAATGGGAGCAAGATTTGGAATAAGAGGTTTAATGTTAAGAAAAAATGGCATAAAGGGACTTGGAATGATTTTTATAGCTTGGATCAAATTATTCTCATCTATAATAACAATTTCATATGCATCTATTAAGGTATTCCCACCCATAGATTGAAACATAATATATATATCACTATTCTAATCCTTGAGATAATATAGGAATGTATAATTTGGAGTGGGTATTAAAATAATCTTATTCCATGTATTTTGTAAACTAGAATTGAAATCATGTATGAATTCTTGAGGAGATCTCTTTATGATGGTTAATTGCTTGACCAAGGACAAGTGATCACTCTTATCTTCAAATATCTTACTCAATTGCTCTCATAAAATATCCTATGAATCAATGGAATTAGGGGATAAGGTTCTATACCAATATAAATCACTTAAACTAATTACCAATAACCTCATGGCCAAATTTTCTTGTGTTATATTATCAATGTTAAATAAATTTTCCATGTCCCTAATGTGTTCAATGGAGAAATAGTAATTTATCCACTAAAATAAGGGACACTCTTGAGGGAAGCCACTGGTATGTCATTGTATTTTGAAAGGTTCAAAGGATAACCAACATTTAAAGAAACATAGGGTATTTTTTTATCCATCCTACTAGCCTTAGGAAGACTTGGATTAAAGGGGAAATAAAGCTTTCTTCTAAGTGACTTTGAATTAGGGAGAGTATGATGGAATCTCTTTCTTTTGACTAAATATATAGGTAATTCAGAAAATTCAAAAGTAATAAATTTAAACTTTGATATTTTAATCACATTTGGCATGAAAATTGGCTCAATAGTTAGCAACTAAGAGTTTAGAACTTGTTGGAGTCATCAGATGTTGCATGAAGAAGGCTACAACAACTACACTTTTTCCAAGACAAGCATAAATATTGGATAACCTCCTTCTAATTGGATCCCACTAAGAATGATAAAATATTTATAGCTCAAATTTGTACCCTTGAGAATGTGTCTTTAAGCTCTCTCATTTGAGCTATGCAATGGGATTGATCTTAGGTTGTGGTTGACCTCTAAATGGACCAAACCTCTATATTTTGGGCTAGCTACAAATTAAAACACCTACACTAACTACTATACTACTTGATTGGATTAGAAAAGGGAAAGATAAAATCTAAAATTAATAAGGAAACTTAGATGTGATGCACCAAACATAAGGTCCTAAGATTTATAGAGAATGCACTATGAAATACTAAGTTACAATCTGATTATACCACTTCAAGATAATCCCTATCACATTAGTTATGAAATATAAAGGATATTAAGATTAAAAAAGATTAAGATGATCAGTGAAGAGGTGCTAATAGTAGACATGAATGACTTATCAGTTCTCCAACTAATTAAAACATGTATAGAACTTCTTATGACCTATGAAAGAAGATAAACTGACATAGAGGTATGAATATGAAGTAAAAATGCAAGGAAGTAAACTTACTATCACTAATCATTACAAAACTTATTTTTTCTAGGGCTCCACCATAACCATTGTGAGGATCCTTTCTTAGCCATTATATGATTATTTTCTAGCAAGAAGAGAGTTTAGTATAGAAATAATCAGACATAGGCAATCCATCATTAAAATTTATCATCAAAAAAGTTATAAAAGATAATAAAATGGACACTAAGCCATGGATGATGTTATTTCAACATTTTATTGAACTCTCATGACCAAGTACTTATGATATTCCTTGTGCATATTGGCATAAGAAGTTACTTGGGAAATCTTGTTTTTCTTGAGTCTAACTCAATCTTTTCAAGGCTACACCTTTACACATGTAATGAAATTTACAAAGTTATTAACTAACATGTGGCATGGTTGAGGAGATTTTATGCCACCCCGTGTCTCTTCTATGCATTTTCAACTAACAAACCTACAATTAAACTTGAAGCTTCATGATCACACTCTTTGCTCCACCAAACTTAGGTTTTATATGTACTAATAATGTATTCCATGTTGTTTCCTATTACAAACCTTGTATTAGGTCATATAAATTTTTTTACTTAATTGAATCTAATCTCTTAGCTTTAGTCTTCATGTGCACTCATCAAGGGGTAATACTAGAGGACACTCTCTACCATATGAGCCATAGACTAACTTGAGAATGAATATTAGGATTTTATTATGATATATTTTGCCTTTTAGGCTTACACCATGTTTAAAAAAATGTATTTCTGGATTATATACTTCAATCTACCATTGCAAAGCCTGTAATTAGACCTTTTAGGTAGGGTATTGAGAGAGTTATCTATTTTACTCAACATAGTGAAATTGTTTCTAATTTATTACCTTGAGAGGAACTAAGAAGGGAAATTTAATACCATAAGATCTAAAAAAAACTTATATAGCCATCTTTTTTGACTGGGAAACTTTCCACTATCCTCTCAGCTCATAAAAAGACATGCAACCATGCATTTTAGGCTATTTTCTATATAGTCTCAGTGCACACATGCCAAATTATGTATTTATAATATTATCAAGAGAGTTATTAAGGTCATTCATGTCATTTAAAGGCTCATATAATCCACTTTAGGCACTCGAGAGACAAAACTTCTCTATCATGTCCTTTTAGAAGGTTTATGCAGGGTTTAAGTGACATGACTTCTTAATAATCATTCATATCCCTAAGGGACTCAATTTATAAAATAATATCCATAAATTTTATTATATATCCTTCTTAAAATATCACCATCATCTATGATTACCATGTAATTCCTTAGGGTTGTTCACATGTGGAAAACCTACTTCTTGGGTTAGTTGGCCTTTATTTTGTGAGGTTGGTAGAGGAATTATGAGTGAAAGGGGATGAAAATGTTTGATTTTTACTCAAAACACCTTTATTATGTATTTAAAATACTTAAAAACATGTTACAATTATTTTACCTTCCTTTCTAATTCACTAGAGCCTCTGTAGACCCCTATTTTTTATGTTTAGTGTTTACTTGCCTTGTAACATAATTGACCCTAAGGGATTGCTTTGGTCACTTTCTATCTTCCTAGGTATAAAATCCATGAATATGGATTTAAATTTATTTTCAATATTATATGTGTTTCCATTATTAAATTATGGTCACAACATGCATATTTTCCTTTCTTTGCACACATAAACCTTTAGAAGCTCATTATGCCTTTTGGACTGCACTATTAAGACTTGCCACCTCTATATAGACTTTTAGGAACTTTGATCATTATTTTAAAGTATTTAAATGTTTTATCTTTATCTTTCCCACTCTTAAAACTCTATTTAACACAACTAATGCACATTTTACTTCATGGGTCTAGAGGTGATCAATTGGCCCTGAAGAAGCACAGTCTAGGCTTCTTGGATATTAGGATTTGATACTATTATGCAATTGGATATGAGTCTCTCCAATAAAATATAACCTATCTTGGTTTCATCCTAATTTTTTCCAATCTAAATACACCTTAAACCCATAAGTTTATCTATCTTCATATAATCAGACCTATAGATGGTGATTTAGCCTTCTAGGCCTAACTCAACTTTCTTCCCTTCCCACTTTCAGTCATCTTGACATCAAATGTAGAATATTTTATAATATAGTTTTAAAAATAAAACATCATTCAATATCCATCTTCATGATTCATTCAATAAAATTATTAACACATTTTTTCCAATTTTAAACATGCATTTGTATGTGTTTATGGGCAGTGTGACTATAGATTTACAAGTCTACCTCCTTCATTGGTAATTTGATGTTACTGAGTGATATTAGAATGGTATTCATGTTTATATTTAAATTATGAGAACATATCAACCTCATTCAAACACCACATAGTGAAATGTTTGCTCTATTTTGTATACATAGGCCTATAACTACTCATATACGCCTATTGACTATCACCTTGAGACATAAACCTTCAATTTACTATGTTTTACTCCTCTGTGAGTTTAGTCTAACCATTGTAAGGATTTGAAAAATAATATAACTATGTTTGTAACTAATTTTTAGTATCCTAATATGCTCAATTTTCCTTGAATATTCATTTATTGTCAGGAACCTAGAACAAATAAACATGCTCTAATACCACTTGTCAGGATCTTGCTCCACTAATAGAGCACATATGATTACTTCTTGTATTGGAAACTAAACACGGAATTTAACCAAAATCAATAAGTAACTAGAAATATGAAACAACACAAGAATATGAGAGACAATACACAATTGTATTAATAATCACTCAGAAGAATATACAATAAAGAAGATGCCACTTCTTCTTCCACCTCAAAGGCTCGCCACACCTCAAGACCTTCTTCCCTCTCTCTCTCAGTCCCAACAATCAACTCCAATACAGAATTGATGTTCACCTCTCCAACCAGTTAGTAACACGATGCCAATACACCAAGTACACAACCATACTCCAAGTAGATCTTCTACTCTCTGTTGGTACTTGTAAATCACTAGACCTTACTCACCATCGTAGATCTCCAAAAGAAGCCATGCTACCCTGCTAACTAAGATCATACAAATATGAAGAACCCTTTTGATTCTCCAAACCAGCACCCACTCTTGGTACTGTGGCACTAGGAGGAACACACCATTGCTCACCTCACACAGAAGGAGCTTATTGCTCTCTTACTCTCTAGCTACAAGTTTACAATACAGCCCATGAGTCCATATATAGATCTCATGCTTACAATAATTAGACTACCTTAATTACAATAATTAGATGCACAACTCAAGACTACAACTAGCCTTTGACATGCAAATAAATAGTCCAAAAATAGACTCTCTAGGATCAACATGCAAATTGCCTGTTCACGCACAGGCTACCGACGCCAACACCTCCATGATCGATGTCGGCCGACTGGTAATCGACACCGGTTGCTTCTCCACTGGTGTATGACTGACGTCAGTTGATCAGACTGACACCAGTTTCCCTGCAACTAGTTTTACAACTCTTCACAACTCTACATCCTCTGTAACTTCTCCTGTTTGCATCTTGGTGAAGCTTTTAGCTCCACAACCTAACATTTATAACTCTATCTCCCTTTTGGGCTTATACAGTCCTACCCAAGTATACCATAAATTTTAGTTATAAGGTGGAATGTATTTTAATCTAAAAATATGTTTTAATATTCTTAAGTAGGCCTCATGAAATATTAGGAGGATTAATTTGAGGTTGCTAAGACAAATTTTTGATGTTAATGGTAACTTATAGGTCTACAAATATGTATCTTCATAGTATTCTCTTGGAGGACTCTTAAGGAGGCATTGTAACCTCAAATATTAGATATTATCACATATTGATGTTTTATAGGATCATGAGAGATTGTAAATACTTTAAAATCCCTATGGGTAAATTGATTTCATTCATTTCATGTAAAAGACAACTTCAAACTCCCTACATATAGGATTGTCATGTTCAAGCTACCAAAATAAAACCATCTGACCCTACACCAAACATGATAATGATGAAAAATGGATGGAAATGATATTTAAGGTTTATAATAGTGTTCAAGAGACCATCATTGATCATTTTAATCCATTGGTCTGACCTCATAACTCCACACCTGAAGAAAATTGACCCAAGTGGGATTTTAAGCTTATTTTTTGCCCCTTAACTTCTTTAAAAATGTTCATAAATTTAAAAGGCTTACCCAAGAAACCAATTCCAAAAATTGGAAGGGCATTAGGTCCCCTCCTATAGATAATATATAATTTTCCAACTTTCTCTCTCCTACCTATAGTAACTAAAAACTCAATTACCTTTTGGTGTTGCCAAGTAGAGTGATAGGAAAATGAATAGGCTTTTTGCTTGGTTTGAGTATGAGACTCCCTAAAATGCCTAAATTTGGACCTATATAGGCTGGAGGGATCCATTATAGTGTGTGGAAGTGATATTTATTCTATAACCTATTTTGACTTTTGGAACACCTCTCTTTTTCTATTGAGAACTATCATATTCTACATAAGAATTGATCACATTGAATCAAAACATGTTCTTTGAGCTTACTCACACCTATATAGACATAGGATGATTTTTTAACCACTCCCTTCTTATACAAACCTACCACTTTCTTACCACAGTCCCTCCTTCAACATTACAAATGATCAAACAAGCATTTCAAAATGGGTTGTAACATTAGAAATGGAGATTTGACTTCATTTAATTCACTTGTATAGACCAAGGGGGGAATTAAATGACTTTAAATTAAACTACATTACATGACAAATATATATCAAACCTTTTACCCTCTTTTAACCCCTTTGATCAAGACATGATTTGACTTGACAAGCATGATGTTAGGAAGACACTTACCTTAAATTTGTCAAAACTACCTTAAACAATGCTAACCATACATTGTGATAAATTTTAAATCTTGATAACCAAGGTGAAGGCTTAACAAGACAGGTTTTTTGTTAAACCAGTCTATGATAGCCAAAATTTGGCTAACACTTACTTAAGTATCTCATTCTCCTTAACTAATTCTAGGTTAAATGTTTGGGTAGTTAAGTATTTTCTCCTTGATATAATTATAAGATAACTACTTACAAGGTAGCCAAGAGTAGTAGGGTAGACAACCCTAAAAATTAAACTCTAAAATAACCCTTAGCAACTAGTTAAATGAGTACATGGAATCATCATCCATATATATAAGAAACATATGTACATTCAACTTAATAATAATAAACATTGTGTTACTTTTAGCAAAGGTAAGAGAAACATTTTTTGATATCATCATTATTGTCCATACTGATCTTATAATGCATAAAATCAAAATTGAATATGAAAATAAAACATTCTAAGTTAAATATGCATATTATGAATAGTGTAATAAACTTAAATAGTGTTACCTACCAAGGTCATATAGACATAATCTCTGACTTTTGGGTTATGCCACCATACAACCTTACTCAACTTATTCAAGAATTAATAACATGATTTTACCTTAATGTATAGAGTGAAAATACTAAATATGACTTATATAACACCTCATTTTTATATACTTGGCAAGTACTTCTCATGGTTCTACCCTTCAGTTATTAGACCTTCCCACTACCAAAAGGTTTGCATCTACAATCTCTTGTGCCCATTATGTCATGATCATACCTACCTATATTTTGATCATGACTATTTATTTGGACTATTATGCTATATTGACATTATGTTGTAGACACTATCTATGTCCTTAAGAATAGTGTTGTATTTCATATTGATTTTGTATACTTAATTCAACATTACATTAATTTATCATTAATATGATAATATAAGATCAGGTAATGTTGATGCCTTTTATGGACATGGTTTTAGGTTTTGCCTTAGATGACCTAAGTTAGAATAGGAAGCTTTAATGTAGTCACAAAGGTGGAAAATGTAGGTAAAAAATGAAATCATGATGAAAATAGGACCCCAACCTAGAATTAAAGCCTTTTTATTATTTTATTTTCAATCTTGAGTTGCACTATGAACTTATAACGTTTAGTCATTTTTTGGTATTTCATTTAACTATTGATTGTAAATTTTTATTATTGTTGAACAACTAGTCAGTATTGAGTTGATAACTATATTGTTCTAACATCAATGAACCAAGATTTGTAAGACATAAGATATAGTTTGGTATCAATGTGCATTTAAAAATGGATTGTGGAGGTCATATGACTTTAGATAGTTTTGTGTACTTGATCATAAGACTATTTGGAGGTCTGAGTACATTATGCATTGATTAAATTCCATTGAGGAACTAAATCATATTAACCAAGGACCATGATATTATTGGTAGTGTTATATTCATACCATAAGTCAAAAAGAGCTAGGTTGATGGCATAACATGTTGGTTAATAAACTCTACCATGATGGTAATGTGGTTAGTTAACATATGTATTGGCACTCAATTAAAATTAAAATTTTCTTAGAAACTACTCAAATGTGGGAATAAACTATGCATGTATATTATGGAGAGCATATAATTTAAATAGGTTTTAAAACTCATCGACATGCATGAACAAAAAATTTATGGGTTTGACAACAATTTAATTGAGCATTTATTAGAGTTTCACTTGTCAAAATGAGGAGTTCTATTAGGTGAAACTATTGGTAAGGATGATGGAAGAACTATTAAATATTAATAGTTTGAAAATAAGAAGAATAAGAAGGGAATCACAATATCAAATAAGGAAGATAGGATAAATATACTTGTTGAACTTCTTCTGCTACTACCTTTTGTAGCTCAACATGTAAGTCATCAAACCTTAATATAGGGCAAAAATGTTTTACTAGGTGCTTACAAATCTTAAAGGACATGTTTATGGTTTGGAAGCATTTGTTTGGCTCCTAACTAGACCTAAACTTTAAAATGTATGAGAAATCATCAATTATATCCCTTATGGGATAGATTGTATAGTTTCACCTTGCCCTGGATGGTGTATAAGTGAATTGAGAAAAGTGATAAGCCTGACTAGTTTTTTCTTCTTTTATTTGAAATGGTATAAAAGGTTTGTTTTTATTATTTCAGCTTTGGAATTTGAACCTTGGTCTATGAGGACATTAAGTTATCTTTTTTATGGTCATTTTTCTAGTTTGTGTTTCATTATGTTTCTTGGATTATTTTGATGTCCCTAGGGTTTACTAACATTTGGGTTTTGCTGTTTACGATATTTGCTATTTTACTTGAATAATTAGACCACTATTTTGATCCTATTTGCATCATGAAAGCAAGAGTATCTATATGTTTTAGTTTCATCATTAGGTGTCTGATTCTCTTCCCAATTGATGGTTGGGGTGGGTAGGGAAAACCCATTGATGCATGGGCTCATTGTACCTATGGACATATTTAGCATGCATAATCTTGATGTCATAGTGAATAGACTCAACTAGATTACATGTTCTATGTATTCTTTTTGGAATAAGTTAATGTTATTGTATGTGAACATTTTTTACCCATAACATGGTATATGGAGACATTATGTATTGAAATAAATAACAATATCCTATTGATTTAACTATAGTGTGAATTGAGATTGTTTATTTATTTGATTTACCTACCATAAAAATTTACTCTATTATTTATTGAGGGAAAAGAGGTTTTGGTCTTCTTAAGATATGTATACATAAAAACATTAAGCTTATGATAGATTGGTTTATTGTTTTTGATTAAGTAAGGTGGCAAACCAAGGGCCAAACCCTATACAGTCAAAAAAGACATGAAGGCAAACAAACAAAAAATGCCTTCAAAGAGATGACGGCACAGCTGAGAACAATAAACATAAACAAAACACAAGTCATGGGAAGACCAGAGTCAGAGAGGTTTCCCCTTACATAACTATTGACTTGATAAGATCATTGAGTTTCTCATTCTCCATGTTGTCAACATACCCAGTATTACCCACCACTTCCAGCATAGACATGTTCAGCAGAATTATATTATGAAGCCCTTTAGCGAAGACCTTCTCTAGCTTCTGAATGCAGTCCTTTAGGGCCCCAATTTCAGTTTTCTAATCAGTCTCATTCTCAGTGCCCTCACCAACTTCCTCGACATACATTTTCCCCTTATTGTCAATAGTTCCCATAGTGTCAGCACCCTGCTCCTCAGTAACCTCAAAATCTCTAGTAGCTTGCTTCCCTCTAGCAACCTCCAAAATTTCTTGGATTTCCAGCTCCTCAGACTCTTCCTCCTGGGTTGATTCTTCCAAAGCACTTTTTGAATAATCAATTAGTCTGGCCTTCAAGGTTGGTTTACCAGCAATCTACCCTGACCTTTGCACTCTGGAGGGGAATCCTTCTATATTAATTTTGGAAGGCTTGTGAGATTTGCCACCTTGGCCCCCCATGGCCCTACTCAAATTCTTGTGGGTCCCTTCCTTAGTCTCTTTAATATTTTCTTCCTCTTCATCAACCTTTCTCTTCTTGCCCTTCTTGCTCGTAAAGGAGCTGGGGGTGTCAACAAGGGTCTTTTTAGGGTCATCAATATGCCTCATTCCTGACAAGTCATCTCCTTTCGAATGATCTCCCTAATGTTTAAGGGAATATGAACACCTTGTCGCCACACCCTCCAACCCAAAAATTGCTGCCCAAGGTTGGCACAAGCATCAGCGACCCTATTGCCTTCTCTGTAGGTATGGGAAATCTCAACTTCAAAAAACTTTTGAAAAAGAAATTAGATATCAATAATGATGTCTTTTAGCTTGATTCCCACATTTGAAGCTTTATTAATGGCATCTATGACCAACTTAGAGTCTCCTTGTATATTCAAGTTCGTTATTCCTAGGGATATAGCTAACTTTAATCCCCATAGTAAAGCCATTGCTTCAGCATAGTTGTTGCTCTGGCATCCAATTCCACCGGCATAGACAGTAGACATCCATCCTTTATCATTCCTTATAATTCCTCCTCCACTAGCTTTACCATCCAACTTGGATGCCCCATCAAAGTTGAGTTTCATCTAGTTAGGTTTAGGGGGGATCCATTTAGTATTAAGTCTCTGTAGTATTTTGGAGTTATTATACCTAGGGATCTAGTTTAAAACCTTTCATTTGGCTACAATTTGGCTTTCAATTTGAGATAGGGGTTTCTCCACAACATGAATATGAGCTATTGTAACACTTTCCATAATGGTCTTAGCAAAGGAGTTAAACACTTGTGAAGCATTTCTAGTAGTGTCCCTAAAACTTTTGTGATTGCGCTCTTTCCATAAAGTCCAACTCAAACATGGCAGAGCTTGCTTCCATAATTCCATAAGCCAAGGATGTGTGAAGGTTGGGTTCTAGCTGAGAATTACTTTTTTAAGGTCAAAATTACAGACCCAGTTAATACCAAAGTTGTTAAGTATTGTGCCCCATAATTCCTGGGCAAACTCACAGTGGATAAAGAAGTGTGAAACTAATTCCTCTTTTAAACCACATAGGAAACATCTGTTAACCAAAGTAAACCCTTTCTTTTGAAGATTATCCTGAGTAAGAATTTTGTTATGAGCAACAGCCCACCAAAACATGTTAATTTTTTGAATAAGTTTATGATTCCAAACCTTTTTCCATACATCTTTATTCTGAGCTTCAAGAATGAGCAGATGGTAAGTAGATTTGACAGAGAATGATCCATTCTTATTTGGCCACTAGTATTATTCATCCTCCTAGGGAAAGAGAGGGATTCCGATCTCCTAAATGCACTGTTGGATCTCCCAAACTCTTGAGAAAAGCTCAGGCTAGTGCCCATAGCAATCCAAAATATTTTTCCAGCTCCTCATCCCATTGTTATTTTACATATAATCACTGACCCTATCTCCAAAAAATTGGATAGCAATCTCTCCATAGTTTCCCTGTGTGATGAGAGCCTTGTCCTTTAACTAGATATCATCCCAAAATTTAATATGCCAGCCATTTCCAAGTTTCCATCTAATTCCCTGTTTGAGAAGGCTTCTACTTTGTAGCATTTTATTCCATATCAAAGATAATCCCGTCTATTGAAGAAAGTTGGAATCATCAATTCTATGCATGTATTTGGCATATATTATTTCCCCTAAATCATTGTTTTTATGGATTAGGTTCCAACTAACTTTTGATAGAAGGGCTTTTTTCATGTTCCTGATGGACCTAATATTAAGTCCACCATGAGATTTTGGAAGACACACTTTTTCCCATCTGACTAAAGACATTCTCTGTTTGTCATCCACTCCCGTCCATAAACATTTCCTTTGGATCTATTCCAATTTCTCAGCAAAATACGTAGGAATTTTAAAAAGAGATAGGAAGTATGTAGGAATACCTTACAGCAAAGCCTAAAGAAGTTACAGTTTACCAGCACTGCTGAGTAGTTTCCCCTTCCAACCAAGAAGTTTCTTCTGCGTTCTTTCCACAATTTCATTCCAAAATATAGGAGATACCTTTTTGACTGAGAGTGGGAGACTCAAGTAGGTAGGTGGTAGGCCAGCTTCAGCACATTCTAATATATCAATGATTTTATGTCTAAGCTCATTAAGAGTGTTGAAGAAATACACAGTGCTTTTCTAGAAATTTATCCTTTGTCCCGACTCTCTAGCATAATTATTTAAGATATTCTTTCATCTTCTAGCTTCAATCACCGATGAGATGCCAAAGAAGATGGTATCATCCACAAACTATTGTACCACCATAGGATGAAGGGAGGAGGCAGGTTTGATACCCACTAGTTTTTTTTAGGCTATATTTGCTTGTATGTATCTTCCCAGTGCCTCAGCCATAATGATGAATAAGTACGGGGAGAGAGGGTCTCCCTGATGAATTCCTCTCAAGGATGAGAAAAACCCTTTAGGAACACCATTAACCAGCACTAAGAATTTTGTAGAAGAGATCGCGTTCCATAACAAGCGAGACATTTTATCATTAAACCCAAATTTTTTGATCACTTGGAACAAAAAATTCCATGAGACTCTATCATAAGCTTTAGAAATATCAAGCTTGAGAGCCATCCCAGGGATTCTACTCTTATCTATGGAGTGAATAGTCTCATGTGTGGTGATCATAGCATCAAGAATATGCCTGCCTAGGATGAAACCTTTTTGAGCAAAGGTTGAATCCTCATGACCAGCATTTTAGTACATAACTTATACACAGTGTTGCATAGACTAATGGACCTAAAATTAGTGAGGTGTGAAGGTTGTGATTTTTTAGGAACAAGTACTATGAAGGTATTATTAGTTTGTTTCAAAAGTTTACCTAATCTACAAAAATCATGCACAGTAGCCATGAGGTCTGCTCCTACTATCTCCCAATATTCTTGAAAGAATATAGGAGGAAATTCATTAGGACCTAGGGCTTTAAAAGCACCCACGGAAAATAAAATAGCATGGACTTCTTCCTTGGATATAAGCTTTAACATCTCTAGATTATCTTCTTCCATTATCAAATAGGGGATTTTATCAACAAATTGATTCATAGGTCTATCGATTCTATCATTATTATTTTCTTTCGTAAGCAGATTCTAAAAGAAAGCCCTAGCTTGTTCCCCTATTTCATTATCCTTGGTAATAATGTCACCATTATCTAGGACAAGTTTAGTTATTGAGTTGGCTTTCCTATGTTTCATAGCTAAGAGATGAAAAAAGGCAGTGTTCTTATCCCCCTCTTTAAGCCACTGAACACGAGATTTTTGTTTTCAAAAAACCTCTTCTCTTTCCATAAGATTCTTCCATTCTGAAGATAGGATATTCTCTTATTCTAAAGTGTCCTTAGAGTCATCCCCTTGATCTATCAGTTGATGTATATCTTTGATTTTTCCCACTATATTTTTCTTTTGTTAGAAGACCTGCCCAAAGCTGTATCTATTCCATCCATGAACTTCTTGTTTAATGTGTTGGAGTTTCTTGACTATTCTAAACATAGGAGTACCTTGAATAATAATTTTCCACCATTGGGCCACCATTTGTCTAAAGTCTTTGTGTTTGATCCACATAGCTTGAAAATGGAATGGGGAAGGTCTGGAATGTCCCTGTTCTCTCCAACTGAGGAAGATCGGGCAGTGATCAGACATGGTTCTAGGGAAAGCCTGCACCTGCATATTATGATAATCCTTCTATTTGCTTGATATAAGAAATCTATCTAGTTCAACCTGAATCATTTGATCTCCTCCTCTTCTATTGGTCCAGGTAAAATTTTGGTTTTGCAACTCTATGTCCAATAATCCCCAATCATTGATGAATTCGACAAATTCAAACATGTTGTCTGAGTAATCCATAATTCCACCCTATTTTTCAAAAGGGTATAAAGGAGTGTTAAAATCTCTAGCTAACATCCATCTAATGTTCTGGGGATAATTTTTGAAACTGCTCAGGTCTATCCATAATTTTTGTCTCAAAGCTATATTATTCGGTCCATAGACATTGATTAATGACCAGTTCAAAGATTTCATAGAAAAAGTGGTAATCAAGAAGTGTTTATTATAAGCCATAAGAGACCCCTAGATTTTAGCACTATTCCACATAGTGACAATCCCCTCTAAAGCCCTTTGAGTAGGACTAATGTAAAAAGCCACCTTAGACCATATATAGGCAACAATTTTTGTAAAATTCTCCTCATTCATCTTGACTTCTTGGAGTAATAAAATATCTAATTTATTATCTAAAATGCAATTTTTAACCTCAAACTACTTTGAGGGACTATTAAAGCCCCTTAGGTTCCAAGATAATATTGTCATTTAGAGGGTTTGGGGGGTTAGGTCTCCAGTGTATTCTATTTACCACTGGCAATCTCCCTAGCAATCTCTCTTTGTCTTATTTCTCTTAGGGTTGACCTCCCTTGTTTGGGCTCAGTGCCAACATCTGTAGATTTTTTACCTTTTCAGTTCTTTTTCTTTAGGGTAACCCATTCCTCCTATTCTTTACTGCCACTTTGTCTTGATACTCCTCTTGCTAAGTAGTTTCCTACTTAGTCTCTGACTTCTAGAGCATGGAAAATGTCTATATTTAGCTGTGGGCCTAATTCTCCTTTAGTGGGACTTTCTAGAGTTACTTCTTCCTATCCAACTCTTGGAACTTTGTCTTCTTCATTGACTTCCTCTATCAAAAGGTTACCTCTCTCTCCTTCCTTAGACATATTAGTCTATTTTTCTAGAGGGTTGGTTGTGTTAAATATAGCCTTTTGACTATCAGTTGATACTATATTTTCCTTTGGGACAGGTTTTCCCTCACTACTAGTGATATCCTCCTTTCCTGTCTCCTCCTCTCCCTTTTCTATGTTGTCAAGATTTTCCACATTACTCTCTATTTCCTGTTTGCTATTCTTTCTGTAATTGAGAGCCCAATCCTCCCCTTCAATCTGGGAATCATCTTTCCTCCCATTTTACTTTGTTGTGCATTGTGTCATTAAATGTCCCTTTCTCTTACATATTTGATAGAAAGTGGTAGCATTTTCATAAGTGATCAGCTGAGTCCAGGTCCCATTTTAGAGTTTAACTCTATGGTCATAGGGAGAGTCCTATTTATTTCAACATTAACACAAAGTCTAGCATACACACATCTGGACTTTGTTCTGGTTGTATGATCTGTAGTGACATATTAGCCAATAGAATTGTTGATAGCTATGAAAAAAATTTCATCCCAGAATTCCAAAGGGAACCCTAGCAGTCTTACCCAAGCAGGAGCAAACTTATTAAGGTCTGAGTTAGGATCAAATCCTGGTTTCCATAAGCATAGGGCAAGAGAATGTGGGCCATACAGCCATGGTCCTCCAGTAAGAGTAGTGATCATGTCCTCCCTATTCGTAAAACTAAAAAGGAATAGGCCTCTTGCCATGGCAGTGATCGAAACACTACCCTTAACTTTCCACCTAGACAGAACCAATTTCCTAATAATTTTGATACTAGGATGAAAAGAAAAAAACTTACCTACCAACGTAAGGTCTATGGATGCCATGATTTCCTCCACCAGATCATCTAGGATATGTAGGGTTGTGCCCTTTGAGATAACAAGGAGGCTCGTCATGCTTTTTGACAGGCATGTCTTTTCACCTGTAAGTGCCTTCTTCCATCCATTGGATGGACTAGCCACTACCAAATTTTTTAATAGATCCCCAAAGGCACTGCCACCAGCAGTGTCCTCCATTAGATCTGTGATCCCACTGGTCACACTCAGGGGGCCCAACTTGGTGGGAAAAAACTAGTTTCAAATGTTGTCCACATGCAGAACCTTTCCACCTTTCCAGTTTCAAATATGATCACTAGTTCTTCTTGTTAAATTAAATGGACAAGAATGCTTCTAAGAAATAGACATAAAGAACAATTTCCTAAATAACACAAGCTATTCTAGCACAAAGTCTAAAAGGTCACTTTTTTTCTCATTCAAATAACAAAATATGGTTAATAGTCTAAGCTCAAAGTCTCAGGAATGCCTCTCAATTTGGGCAGAGTTTCGCTTCTGATAACAAAGAGATATCTCATATAAAATGGGAGTTTACAATATATAGCATTCCAAGAAAGACTTGGGTGCTTGTTTTCATGAAAAATAGATTGGTTTATTGTTGGAATCATTACTTGATTATTATATTTGAGTTGACTGTTTATGTATAATGATTTTGTAATTTAATTTAAATTTGGTGTGTTATCATAAATTTGTTGAATAAGAGTTCACGTTTATAATTATACAATTTATGTTAGTTGTATATTGCCTTACCTACATCGATTTAATTCATTTTAAATGGGAATGAAGTTTTTATATATGACTATAATACAAATGGGGGACTATATTTTGTTATATGTAGAAAATGAATTGTTGATGATCATTTATTTTTGTGTACGTTCAAATCAAATGAGGATATTATGGAATGCATGACTATTAAATATTTACTTATATATTAATTTCATATTAATTGTTTATTAATATGAAACACGGTCATTTTATTGATCTTGTGGTTTTCAATGGTTATCTTAATATAAGATCATGTAATCTTAAATATATGCATGATCATAACTGCATATTTGACTTAGTCTTGTCGATTGGGTTCCTTATCAATTTGGATGAAGAGAGATTATGTGACATTTTATTTTTAGAGATATCATATGACTATTATAGATAAATATTTTTTTGTATGTTTATTTTCCTATGGATAGGGTATGATGTGATACTTGTTCAAGTCACTATGAGGTTATTTGAATTTAAATAGGGTATAACCTAATTCATGTCTTTCTCTTTAGAATATAAATCTATTATGTTTATAGTTCAATTTCACTAAAAATTTATTAATGGAATTTATTCTTAGTGACTTTAATAATGACATAAAACTCTATTTGGGTGTTAATATTGATGTTTCTAATGAATTTAAAATGCATATAACTCTTGTGGAGTAGTGAGGAAAGATAGCTAATATATAAGTTACCATATTAATTGTTTCCTACATATTCGTTAAAGGAAAATAATAATATAAAAATATATTATTTACGTATTGAGTTAACTGATAAATTTTAGGACTAAATACTTATTATATTTAGTCTTGGATACTAGCATAAATACTTGAAAGGCATTACGCAGTAAATTTGATTACACATATTGTATTTTTTAATTAAGTTTCTTAGAGCTTGAGTGAGTTTCCTTGATAGATTAATTTGTTTCACTTATGTAAGTGCATACACTTATTTTATTAGACTATAGTATTTTAATTGGACTTATATTTAGTTAGGTTGTAGATATATTAAATTAGATAATATCAACTAATCTATCAAGAATTGAAAAATAATGAATTATGGAAAAGATTATTATTTGATGTTGATTTATTAAAATTTGTTTTACACTCAGATTGAGTATCAAGAATGAATGGTTATTTATTCCTAAATGAATACACTAATCACTTCACCTTAATTTTTATTTTAAAGTGTTATTTTCATTTGGTTTACATTATTAATAGAAATCCTATTTGATTATAAAACATTTATTAGAAAATGATCTTGGACTTAATCAACATTGTTTAGGGAAATTGTATGGGCCTATATTTGTAAGATTAAATAAGTATTTTATTTAGACTTAAGTCTCAAGGATCTTATTACTTGGTTATTAATATGCATAAATAATATTTCTTAGATTGTCTACCTTATGTAGATGATTAAATCATGATTTGATTATATCAACCAATTCTAATTTAAGTAAATTAATATTGATAGACTAGATTTAAACTTAATATTATGGGATAGATATTAAATCAATGAATTATGTGATATTGATGAGGAGTAATAATTATTACTCTACATCAATATGATTTTAATTTATGTTTATAGATTCAACAACGAAACCTAATAGTGTATAATGATTGAATTTTAGTTAACTCAATAACCTAATATGAGAGTTTATGTGGTTATTGTTGACCAAATTTGACCCCAATTTAAATTTAGGTCAACCCCTACTATTTTGAACTTTTAGATAAAGTTTGTCCTATGGGGTTACCTATTATCCTACATGTCTCACTTAGCCTTTCCCTAGGCCTTGTTGAAACCCATCCTCCTTGTACTGGCTCAATCAACTAAAGTCAATGTTGGTCAAACCTAGTCAAACTTGGTCAAAGAGAAAAATTGTATTTAAAATGTCCTAAAATGGTCTTTGAATTGTTTCAAGGTGTCTTCAAGTCACAAATTGGCCATTTTCTAGGTTTCATGTGCTAAAAAGGTCATTTGGCCATTTTTCTAGCTAATCAATTGACTTGTACAGATGATGAGAGCTAAAAATATGTCATAAAGGTGGATATCAATGTGGATAAGGTCAAATCACATTGTAATCAGTTAGGTGACAGTTAGAAGTCTGTTATGATCATGAAATATCAATTTCTCCTCAAAAATAAGAGCTTTTCAACACTTATACATACTTCTCAAGTCTACCATCAGTTGAAAATGTGATGGAGTGTCTCTTCACCTCCCCAAAGGTCATATTAACATTTATTTTTTAAATAATTTCATAGAATATCCATTTCCAACTTGTTTTCCTCCATTTTCACTTGGTAAGCCAAGGGAAAATTTAATCACTTATTATAGGCCGTACAAGTGGAATTGGGAAGAGTGATTATAGAGGTGGATATTAATCTAAATTAAATTCACTTTCATAGTAAAAAGTTTTGATTTTATGCCTCCTCTTTTATGAATAATCAGTTTGACTCCAGGCAGCTTTTTATGAAATTACATTCAAGAGGGGTATGGTTGTGTATCTTTTTCTTATTTTCAAGAATCCATGGAGTTGTGTGAGTTTTACGAATTATTTTAAATTTTTAATATGCCTTATACATGGTTTTATAATCATTTAACACCCCCTCTCTCAATGTCCTTAAAGGAGATTTCCCAATTGTGCTTGTTTCTCAATATTGTAGCCATAGATGGGTAAACTGAGTTTTTCAACATGAAAGGAGATCCTAAAGATGTATAATATGATTGGGTTAATGTTTAAAAATGTTTCTTAATTGGGTTACAATTTTATATACCAAATTATTACCCTTTTAATCCAAATTGCCTAATTTTCTTGTTCACTGCCTAATCAGATCACAGTCATCTCACAAGAGTTTTAGGAGGTTGTATGGAGCTGTGAAAGGTGAAACATGATGAAATTAATGATTGAGATCCTATAGTAACCAATTTTATTATATTTTATTCCATTAAGGATAAAATTCTATGAAATTTTGAGTGTTTCCTTCAAAAGAATGATTGACTATTTTGAGGACTTCAATCCCTAAATAAGCAAAATAGAGGTCATAAGGGTTGTTGTAAACCTATCAAAACATGTATCCTTTAGGTTTAAATACCCATAAATTACCAATATTTTTATATCTATTGAGGAGAATACATATTCAAATTTTTAGGAGTAGAGGGTGAGTGGAGATGGGAGTTTCCAAGTTCTAAAAATGGTGAAAAAGCACTGAATTTTACCAATGGAGTCTATAAGACATTGTCCAAAAAGTTCATTTTACAATTAGATTTGATTATCCTAAGCTATGTCATCAATGGATATCAATCATAAATGATTAAAAATAAAATCATAAGTTAAAATTATATATAAAATGTGAAGTTTGGATTTCTGACCATTAATGCATTCTCCCATGTCCGTGCATATGTTTGAGAACAAACACAATCAGGCAGGCTTGCAAATAGTGAGTTAGAAGTGAGAGTTTAGACTTAATGTTGAGATTTAAAAGATGAAAATAGTGTTTTTTAGTAAAATACATTCATTATATATTATAATAATTATATACAAACTCTAAACATCACCATGGCATACCTATAGGTAGCCTAAAAGCATGAAACACAATCATGTAGGTTAGTGAATAGTGAAGTTGAAGGTTGAAAGTTTAAACCTTGTTTTAGATATTTCAAGGGTATATAGGGTTTTTGTGATTTATTAACTTCATTTTAAGACCAATAAATTTCAAAAAAACCTAATTCATTCCCATAATCACCTAAATCAGGCCTAAAGGCATGATTGTCATAGTTAAGGCAGGGTGTCCTAGTTGAGGACCTAGGCAAAGAATTGATATGGTTTGAAATGTTTAAAAGAGGGATAAAAGAATAAGGATAAAATAATTACCTAATAATTAATATTAGTTAAAAATACATAATTTAAGGCTCAATTATTACCTATAGGTAGGGGCTTTGAGAGTAGCTTAGTCCTCATCAAGTAGTGGCCTAGTTTTAAGAGTGAAAGAACATGGTACAAAGGATTAAACTCCAACTTGGAAAATTTGATGAAGGATCACATAAATTAACTTTAAAAAATAAAATTATGTTTTTATTTTGTCTAAAAATCATGACCCAAGATCCAAACAACCTATAGCTAACATGTTAAATAGTGTAACCCTCCTAAGCAGTCATAGACCTAATCTATGTTTCCAAAAGGTTAGGAAGTTTATGAGGATAAAATGAACTATAATATGGTATAAATAGGTTATATAAGGAATTAATGATTCATAAATATCATAATAAATCTTAAACCAATCCCTAAAGCCTCTATTACAACCTATACCCTACCCACCTTCATCAAGCTAACTTGTCAAAGTCTGTCTTAGAAATGGTGTTGGATGGAAGTCTAAATGGAGGATTTAGGTGCCCAAATTTGATAAATAGTACCATTAATACCTAATTAATATTATAAATGATTAATTTTCCAATTAAAATATGTAAAACCCTCTCTATTCTATCATAGAGCATGGATAATTTTCTTATGCATGGAGATGACAACTTTGAGGAAAATGATGAAATTGGTGACCAGAGGGTTAAGTAAGCTCAAATGATGGTTTTTTAAATTTAATAACATCAAAAAAATATAAAACCTTGATATAAGGTCTAAGGGTAAGCAATATTCTCCACACAAGGAGGTTTACAGTCTCAAGGTAAGGAAAGGAATAGGCATGATCCTAAATAAGGGGTCAAGTTTCAACCTTATAAAAGTATCTAAATGTCTTGGATCACCATAATGGGTTTTAAAATTATGTGTTTAATCTATTATTATGCATGGAAATTTTAAACAATGGTCTTTTACATCCAAAGTGCAGGCAGGCTCATTGGTAAGGCACAACCCTAATGCCAAATAAGGGGTAAATTTCATTCATAGATCTTGAGGAGATATTCTAATGACTGAGGCATGT
This sequence comes from Torreya grandis, assembly GCA_037957365.1. Classification (NCBI taxonomy): domain Eukaryota; kingdom Viridiplantae; phylum Streptophyta; class Pinopsida; order Cupressales; family Taxaceae; genus Torreya; species Torreya grandis. The sequence goes on along the minus strand of JARHVA010005744.1, from coordinate 628,472 downwards.
TCATGGGACATATTAAGAGGTTTTTTAACCATTTTTTTTCAAGTAAATTCATCAATAATCCAATTCTTGGCTTAAATTCTCTCAAACCCTCATAGAATACACCAAGTGGCTTCAATGGCCAACTTCAAATACTTGAAACTTTCATGAGATTATGCATGGGACCTATAGATGATTATAGGTGTTATATAAGGTCATTAAGGATCCCTTAGTGTCATTTTTAATAATCTCCAATGTGCATCCTTTATGAATAATACCTTAAGGGCTAATGCACTCCAAACCATCCAAAAACCTTGATTTGAACCTGATGAGAGAGAAAGGATAATAAAATCACTCAAATGGATGTTTAAAGCTTTAAAATCATTAGTATTACATTTATAACTCTCTTTAGATTCATCTCCTACCATTGGTCCACACCTAAAAGTATAAGGTTGTATAAAATAGGCCAAGAAGGAGTATTTAAGGCTAAAATAGGGGTCTGTACAAATGATCAAGAGCTCAAATTAAATGTGAGGGATGATAAGGATATAGAAAAAGTGAATAAAAAGTTAATTTTATATTTCACATGTTTGGGAGATCAAAAAGAATATTTTTATTCTTCCAGGCTAAAGAGGCCTAATTAGGAGGACTAATAGATCTAAAAAGCACACTTGCCTTAAGTTTAGAACCATGAAAATTGGCATAGAGCACAATGGAGAAAAAGGGTACTCAAAAATTATCTCACTTGGTCTTGGAGGTCCATACATTCTCCTACACAAGGAGACTTGTGTAAAAATAGGGCTACAAGAAGACAAGGCCTAATGAAAGATCTATAGTCCTTTCATGAAGAAAAATTTCACCAATTGAGCTAAATCCAAATTTTATATATTTTGGCCAAATTAGACCTAATGAGACAAGCAGGCCTTGTGACACCTAAGAGGGGAATTGATTATTTTAGGTAATAAAACTATTAAAGATAAATAAATATGGTTTTCAAGTGTCCTTGAGATTAAAATATAACTATCCAAGAGATCTCTTGATCAAACTCTTGCCTTTTTCCACTTGTTAAGGAGTTTCAAGACTTAAAGATGCTTGTGAAGAATTTCAATGCCACATGTGAGGAAGGTGCTCATTTTAGGATAGACACATGTCCACATCAATTACTTGATCTCTCCTCCACCTCATTTCCATGAAAAAATTATCCCTAACTTGCTTTTAAGTGCTCTTGAAAGCCAATCATGAAGGCAGTTTCACAAGAGACAATGATTGAGAAGATTGCTACACCACACTTGGAGAAGAGGCTAATTTGGGATAGAATTGTGTGAAAATTAGTTTCATAACTCTTCATAAACCTCATTCACATGTATTTTAACTAATTTCCACATTTGGAAACTTGTCCTTGTACCTCTTCAACTTCTCTTCTCTCTTTCTCTTCTTCCAAATTCTATAAATGTGAGCCATCTTAGCTATTGTACGGGAGATCACAGCTAGTATGGCAAGGCCCTACTGGTATGACATTTAATTTTGTATTTAAAAATTGAATACAAGTCTAATTCTAATTTATGGACATTTTTCTAAGTATGAGAGTGATGTATAGTGGAGATAAGTGATGGTGTCATCCTTACTCCCTTTATCTTTCATGTTTAAGAAAGAGTTCTAATTTTAAGAGGTCATGTGAAGTGTATTGATTTTACTAGGATAATTTTCAAATATGAAATTATCTCTATGGTATTCAATTTACCCCTAGATCAGTTATCTTATTGATTGTCCTATGTATACTACCTCTTCATTGAAACACTATATTAGGATCCTTTAATGCCTAGAATTGGTCTTAGAAAGCTATGTTGCTAAGTAGGAGTGTGATATTCTATGGGATATGTCTTAGTGTATCAAATATTTAGTTTAGTTTCCTTTTTATATAAACTCCTAACCCTTTTCCCATAAATAAGCATTAGATTAGGTGATAAGCACTTAAAGATGAATCTAGGGAGTTAGCCCTCATAATCTAGAGATTCATCTCTATTAGAAGTTCACCCACAACTTGAGAGATGATTCCATGTTGTATCAAATTTGAGGAACCTCATATAGTATCCTAGGGTGAACAATTTGAAGATAATATTTTTGGCATGCCCGGTGGGATAGCTGGTCCTAATGTCTTCCATGTCAAGGTGAATGCTGGTCTTGACAAGTTGAAGGTTGTAGAAGTGTTTTTAATCTAGTATTTAGAGACTCTAAAAGGTGATAATCTCTAGTTTTAGATCAATTTTTCCACATTATGTTTCATGGTTAGGAGGAAGAAGAAGAGATGGTTAGGCAACATGCTTTCCCACCCTTCAACACCCAAAATCCAATTAATCTACCTAAATATGATCCTATCCCTCCCAATGCCACCAAAAGTATCCCTAATTTCAATGGATAAGGTCATATTACCCTATCTAAACACATTAGGGACATCTCAAATTTTTTCAAATACCACAATATAACTTAAGTCAACATAGCTATTAAACTACTTGCCATGTCTCTGAAGGGTAAATCACTTGACTAGTAGAGGACATTGGGAGGTGGTTGCATTACTAATTGGGATGAATTTGGAGAGTTGTGGGTAAATATGTTTGAGAATAAGAGTGATCACATTTCACTAATCCATCAACAGAATGTGATAAGGAGAGGTCCTAATGAATCCATGGGATATTTCAATGAAAGATTTCAAAGAACATGGCATAGGTTGCCACCTAACATGAGACCCCCTCCAAGCTTTGTGTTCCCCACTTATCTCAAGGCCATTAGCATATGAATGTTTTAGGAAATTGGAGGATTCACTCTACCTAATGCATATGACATATCTATTGAAGCTGAGAGTAGTTTAATACAAGCTGGGAAATTACCCCCAAGAGTCTCTATGCCTTTATTTGAAACACCAAATGTAGCACAAGTTCCCAATGCCAATTCCAAGTCCATAACCTTTCCCAAAAATGAGGATAATTCTATAGACAAAGATGCAATGTTTTATTCATTACAAGCCTAGCTCAAACAAGCTCAATTACATGTAATTTCTCCACCCAATCCCCAACATTATCCTTCATAAACTCATATACCTCCACCCCAATACAATTACCAACGAGGAGGACCAGGTCAACAAGGTTTTAATAGGTAGGATAATACCTATAATCCTAATTCCATTCCATCCACAATGGTTGTTGTTCCCATACATAATAATTTGGTTCAAGGAGAAGAACATGTAGATCATTGGGAACAATATCAAGGTCAGCTTGGTTATAATGGTGGAGAAAATTATCAAGCCTTGGTGGCACAAGAAAGAGCAACTCCTTACCTCACTTTAGAAGAACAAAATCTCATGCAAAGGGATACTCATAGAGAAGGTATCAAATAAAGTAAAATTATTATGAACTTTCAAAAGGAAGATAATAATGTGGACAATGTTGACAAAGAAACTAAAGGATTACCATTCAGTACTTCTTCTCTATTGCATTCACATCAATTGATTGTTCCTAAGACTTGATAAGAGTTAGGGTAGGATGCTATCATAGATGAGTTCCTTGAACACATTGAAGAAGGATCTGATGATATAGAGTAACCAAAAAAGTTTTTGGGAGAAGAATACACTTCAATGGTAAGACAAGAAGAAGTAGACCTTGAGTGGATTTATGTATTGACATGCTTCATGGAAGATGATGATGATCAACCTAAAACACAAGTTGAAAAATAGGTGCCCACTAGCCAACATGATGCTCCACAAGAAGTTGGTAAGAATGTTGATGAACTTCAAGCCCTTTATATTGACCATGAAGAGTTGGAATTTTGGGATAAACTTGAGAAATTTTGCTTGAGCTTGGAGGATGCATCTCCACTTCATGAAGATCTTGAGAAAGGTTTTGAAGATGTTGCATCTGAACCTATTGAGATTCATGAAGAACCTCAATAAGAAGAGTAAAGTAAGCATGGTTCATCTAAAGAAAGTCAAATGCATAAGATAGATGAACATAAGGTACCAAGAGAGGTATTAAGTTTTGAAGAACCTCTCTCATGCGCTCACCTTATATAAAAACCAAAGTTTGATATAGACATTACCTTCCAAAACAAGTATAGCCTTGATGATGGAAAGTCATTTACATTATATTTTGAGGTTGAGTGTGAAGATAAAAATGAGTCTATAATCAATGGAAAACCGCTTGAACTAAGGACTATGGTTGCCATTCAAACCAATCAAGAGGAGTATGTTTCTATTGAACACATATTCTTGGGTATGAAACTAGATGAAGTCAATGCAATTGCCATGGGAAATAAGAAAGGTGTTAAATAAACAAGGACAAGACCTAAGTGGCAGCTTGCACACTCTTCTAGTCCACTTTAAGGAGATGGTATGAAAATCTTTCCTTTTGATCCAAGAGGATCATTCCTTTCTACTAAGTTTGTACACATTATAGTGGTTTATTTCAGTTGTCTTGTGTTTCCTAAGTGCTTCATGGCATGGGCATTTTTCTTTACTTTTATTGGTGTGTCTTTTTTGTGTGTGTGTGGGTAAACTAGATTGTTTCCCTTGATTCAAAGGTCTCTTCAAGTCAATTTGAGTGCCCATATGTGTTATTACATGCCTAATGGAAGGATTCATTGATTGGTCTTAGGAATAATAGCCATGCCACCCCTAAGAATCACCAAGAATGTTGACCAAATTTGACCCCAAGTCAAATTTTGGTCAACCCCTACTATTTTAAACTTTTAGAGAAAGTTTTATGTGTCTTATGGGGTAATCTAATGTCATACATATCTCACATACCCTTTCCCTAGTCCTTTTTGAAACCCATCCTCCTTGTACTGGATTAATCAACCAAATTCAAACTTAGTCAAAGTGCCAAATTATATTTAAAATGTCCTAAAATGGTCTTTGAATTGTATCAAGGTGTCTTGAAGTCATAAATTGGCCATTTTCTAGGTTTCATATGGTAAAAAAGTCATTTGGCCACTTTTCTAGATAATTAATTGACTTGTACGGATGATGGGAGTTAAAAAATATGTCATCAAGGTGGATATCAATGTGGATAAGGTCAAATCATGTTAGAATCAATCAGGTGATAGTTAGAACTCTATTATGATCATGAAATGGTAGTTTCTCCTCAAAAATAGGAGATTTTAAACACTTGTATTGACTTCTCAAGTCCACCATTAGTTGAAAATGTGATGTAATGTCTCTTCACCTCCCCATATGTCATTTTAATATTTATTTTTTAGATAATTTCATAGAATATTTATTTCCAACTTTCTTTCCTCAATTTTCACTTGGTAAGCAAGGGAAGGGAAAATTAAATCACTTGATATAAGCCATACAGGTGGAATTGGTAAGGGTTATTGTGGAGATGGATATTACTATGAATTCACTTCAATTTCATAGAAATAAGTTGAAATTTTGTGTATCTTCCTTTATGAACAATCAGTTTGACTCCAGGTAGCTTTTTATGAAATTGCATTCAAGAGGGGTATGGTTGTGCATATGTTTCTTGTTTTTAGGAATACATGGAGTTTTGTGAGTTTGATTAAGTATTTTCAAGTTTTAATATGCCATCTCCATTATTTTATCATCATCTAACACCCCTTCTCTCAATGTGCTTGAAGGAAATTTCCCAATTGTGCTTGTTTCTCAAGATTATAGTTGTAGATAGGTAACCTAAATTTTTAAACATGGAAGGAGATCCCAAATATTTATAATATTATTTGGTTAATGTTTTAAAAGTTTTATTCATTTTTTTTCCATTTTTAGATACCAAATTATCACCCTTTCAAGCCTAATTTTCTAGTTTTCTTGTTCACTACCTAGTCAGATCACAGTCATCTCACAAGAGCTTTAGGAGGTTATATGGAGGGGTGAAAGGTGAAACATGATTAAATTCATTATTGATATCATATATTACTAAATATTATTATATTTCATACCATCAAGGATAGAATTTTATACAATTTAGAGTGTTTCCTTCAAAAGAATAATTGATTGTTTTGAGGACTTTAGTCCCTAAATAAGCAAAATAGAGGTCCTAAGGGTTGTTGTATACCTATAAAATCATGTATCCTTAAGGTTTTAAGACCAAAAAAATACTAATATTTTTTATATAGTTATTATAATACCTATTCCAATTTTTAGGAGCAGAGGGTGAGTGGAGGTGGGAGTTACCAAGCTCTAAAAATGGTCAAAAAGCACTAAATTCTGCCAATGGAGTCTATAGGACATTGTCCAAAAAGTTCATTTTGCACTTCAATTTTATGATCCTAAGATATTAAAACAAGGGATATCAATAATAAATGATTAAAAATTAAATATTTAGATAAATTTATATATATAATATGAAGTTCAGAGCTTTGACCATTAATGCATTCTCCCTTGTCTATACACAGGTTTGAGAACAAACACAGCGAGGTAGGATTGCAAGTAGTGAGTTAGAAGTGAGGTTTTAGACTTCATGTTGATATTTAAAAGATGAATAGATTGTTTTTTATTATAATACCTTAATGATATATTATAATACTTTTATAAAAACTCTAAACATCACCATGGCATGCTTACAGGTAGCCTAAAAGCATCAAACATAGTCATGTCGGTTCGTAAATAGTGAAGTTAAATGTTGAAAGTTTAGACCTAGTCTTGTATATTTAAACCATATATAAAATTTTTTTTATTAATTAAATTGATTTGAATACAAATAAATTTCAAACAAACCTAATTAATGCCCTTAAGCAACTACAGTAGGCCTAAAGGCATGACTGTCACAGTCAAGGTAGGGTATCCCAATTGAGGACCTAAGCAAAGAATTGGTATGGTTTGAAATGTTTCCAAGAGGGATAAAATAATTACATATTAATCATGAATATTATTTCAAAAACCATAATTCAAGGCTCATTGATTACCTATAGGTAAGGGCTTTGAGAGTGTCTCAGTCCTCATCAAGCAGTGGCCTAGTTTTAAGGGTGAGAGAACTTGGTACAAATGATTGAAATCTAACTTGGAAAATTTGATAAAATATAACCTAAATTAACTTTAAAAAATAAAATTATGTTTTTATTATGTCTAAAAATCATGACCCAAGCTCCAAATAACCTACAGCCAGCATGTTAAACAATGCAACCCTCTTAGGTAATCATAGACCTATTCTATGTTTCCAAAAGGTAAGGAAGTGTTTGAAGATAAAATGAATTATAATGTGGTATAAATAGGTTTTATAATTATATAATTATCCATACATGTCATAATTAATCTCAAACCAATCCCTAAATCCCCTAGTACAACTTATACCCTAACCACCTTCATGAGGTTGCCTTGTCAAAGTCTACCTTGGAAATGGTGTTGGATGGAAGTCTAAATGGAGGATTTAGGTGCCAAAATTTGGTTAAAAGTACCATAAAATACCAAATTTATATTATAAAATGATAAATTTTCCATTTATAATAGGTAAAACCCTCTTTGTTCTATCTCAAAGTAGGGGTAGTTTTCCTATGCATGGAGATGACAACTTTGAGGAAAATGATGAAATCAATGACAAAAAGGTCAAGTAAGATACAATTATTGTTTTTTAAGTTTAATAAAACCTAAAAAAAAATATAAAACCTTTATATAAGGTTATATGTTAATAAATGTGCTCCACACAAGGAATTTTACAGTCATCAGGGTAAGGAAAGGAATAGGCATGATTCCAAATGAGGGGTCATTTTAATTTTTATCATTAAGAAAGAAAATAAATGTCTTGTATCAATATAATTGGGTTTAAAATTATGTTTTTAATCTTTTATTATGCATGGAAAGTGAAAAAAATGGTCTTTTGCATGCAAAGTGCAGGTAGGCTCGTTAGCAAGGCATAAGCCTAATGCCAAATAAGGGGTAAATTTCATTCCTAGATCTTAAGGAGATATTTAAATGACTTATGAATGTTCATGGGACATATTTAGAGGATTTTTAACCTTGTATTTTAAATTAAATTCTTCAATAATCCAATTCTTGGCTTAAAAGCTCTCAAACCCTCAAAGAATGCACTAAGTGGCTTGAATGGCCAACTTCAAATGCTTGAAACTTTCATGAGATTATGCATGGGACTTGGAAATAATTTTATGTGTTATATAAGGTCATTATGGATCCCTCATTGTAATTTTAAATAATTTTCAATGCACATCCTTTATGAACAATCCATCAAGGGCTAATGCACTCTAAACACTCTATGAAGCCTGATATAAACCCAATGAGAGAGAAAGGCTAATAGAAGCACTAAAATGGATGTTTAAAGCTTGAAAATAATTATTATTACCTTGATAAATCTCTTAATATTCATCTCCTACCACTGGTCCACACTTACAAGTATAAGGTTGTATAGAATAGGCCAAGAAGGAGCATTTAATGCTAAAATAGGGGTCCATACAAATGATCAGGAGCTAAAATTAAACATGAGGGATGATAAGGAGGTAAAAAAAATAATAATATTTTATTTTTATATTTCACACATGTGGGAGCTCAAAATGAACATTTTTAGTCTTTTAGGCTAAAGAGGCCTAATTAGTCCTAATTGAGAGGAGTAATGGATCTAAAAAGCACACTTGCCTTAAGTGTGAAACCATGAAAACTGGCATAGAGAAAAATGGATAAAAAATTTAATAAAAAATGGTCTCACTCAATCTTGGATGTCTGTACATTATCCTACACAAGGAGACTTGTGTAAAAATAGGGTTATAGGAAGACAAGGCCTAGTGAAGGCTCTATGGGCAAAATGGGGCCTTGGTGAGAGATTGATAATTAAAAATGGATTGTTTTCAGTCCAATATGATGTGAATAGGCCTTTAATGAATAAAAACTACATCAATTGAGCTAAATCCAAATTTTAGCGATATTGGCCAAATTAGGCCTAATGAAACAAAGAGGCCTTGTGACACCTAAGAGGGGAATTGATGATTGTAGGTAATATAACTATTTTATATGCTTCAATATGGTTTCTAAGTGTCTTTGGGATGAAAATTTAACTCTCCAAGAGATTTCATGATCAAACTCTTGCCTTTTTCCACTTGTTAAGGAGTTTCAAGACTTAAAGATACTTGTGAAGAATTTCAATGCCACATGTGAGGAAGGTGCTTAGTTTGGGATGGACACATGTCCACATAAATTACACAATCTCTAATCCACCTCATTTCCATGTAACACTTGTCCTTAACCTACTTTTAAGTGTTCTTGAAAGCCTATCATGAAGGCAGTTTCACAAGAGAGAATGATTGAGAAGATTGTTATGCCACACTTGGAAAAGAGGCTAATTTGTGATATAATTATGTGAAAATCAGTTTCATGACTCTTCCTACACCTCATTCACATTAATTTTAATTTATTTCCACCTTTTGACACTTTTTCTTGTGCCTCTTCAACTTCTTTTCTCTCTCTCTTCTTCCAAATTCTATAAATGTGAGCCATCTTGGCTATTGTAAGGGAGACCATAGCTAGTATGGTGAGGCCCTATTGGTTTGACATTGAATTTTGTCTTTCAATATTGAATACATGTTTTATTATAAGTTATAGACATTTTTTATAAGTATGAGAGTGATGTATAGTGGAGATAAGTGATGGTGTCATCCTTACTCCCTTTATCCTTCATGTTTAAGCAAGAGTTCTGATTTTAACAGGTCATGTGAAGTGTATGGATTGTACTAGGATCCTCTTCAAGTATGAAATTTTCCCTATGGTGTGCAATATTCCCCAAGATCATTTATGTTTTTGGTTGTTCTATGTATGCTACCTTTGCATTGAAACACTATGTTAGGATCCTTCAATGCCTAAAATTGGTCTTGGAAAGCTTTGTTGCTTAGTAGAAGTATGATAGTCTATGGGATATGTATTGGTGTATCACCTATTTAGTTTATTTTCTTTTTCATGCAAAATCCTAACCCTTTTCCCATAAACAAGCATTAGATTAGGTGATAAGTACTTAAAGATGAATCTAGGGAGTTAGCCCTCATAATCTAGAGATTCATCTCTCTTATAAGTTCACCCACAACTTGAGAGATGATTCCATGTTGCATAAAATTTTTTAAACCTCATACAGTATCCTAGGGTGCACAATTTGAAGAAAATAGTTATCTCAAAGATGGTAGTCGAGATGAGTATGTTAGTGGCATAAATGTGTGTCATATTTCATAGTTATATTACTTAAATACACATTTTTGGTAACATTCTATGTGTTGGTATTATTATTATACCTAGATTTAATCTTGAGACATTTATGAAAAGCATATTCCATGCAAGGGGCACCTAAATTTTGAAAAATCATATCCATATTTCAAATACTATATTTCATACCTAGGATGGACTGTTATGGATTGTTATTAAACTAGTCTACTATAGTATTTAGTTTGATTCACCTTTGGAATGTTGAGTTGATTTAGTAAATCAATATTAAAAAATTTATAAGTTATATTTAATTAAATTATCTATACATATATGTTGGAGTTGATAAAATCATCCACCCTCACTAGATATATAGTGTGAGTTGATTAAATCACTCACACTCACCAAGTTATGCACATATTTGGGTTGCATGATTGAGATGAAACAAGCTCAATGACCGTGTTGAAACTCACCTTTACACCAATATTTGGGGCTTATTTTCCTCAAATATATATTTATACATGCACTTTTAGGTTTATAATTATCCTAATCTCATTTTCAATGCTCCATAATGAGGTATCCTTTCAAATCAAATTACTAAAAGTTAGATAATTACATCAACACACAGGTGTACTCCTAAACTTTCTCTTTTTATTTTAAAGAATTTAAAATTATTTTAATTTCATATTTCATAAAATAATTATATATTTTAACATGCCCTTTTTTTAGGTCAATCACTATTAAATCACTCAAGGTGGGCTCACACAAAGACAATGTGTGTTGTACACACCTAGCTAGACATTTATTTCCTTTAAACTTGTAATTTCATTACTAGATTAAAGGAGAAATTTTAAATACTAAAATATGATTTATATAGTGTATCAGTCTTGTCCACTTGTAAAATACCTATCATGGTTATACCTTTCAATTTTAGACCTTCCTGTTGTCAAAAGGTTCATGTTCATTATCTTTTTGTGCCTAATTACTTATATATTAGTTTGAACCTTTTTTTTATGACCCAAGCCTTATAAACTATTAAAAAAATGTTCTAAACTTGATGTTTATCCTTATCTACCAATTTTTGACCTGTATCTATTAGGTATCTCCCTAGATACTTGTGTCCTAGATGAACACATATGTCAATGTAAATGTCCATTTTCCTAAAAAGTGTCTAGTGCCCAAAAGTCATCCAAATTGAAAACGAAACATATCCAAAAGGTTGGACTAAGTGATATAATGTGATATATTTCCAAAAGGGATTGGTATATATAAAATATCAACCCTCATTCATTTCATGCCTATCAATCACATACAACTCACAAGGCAATATACATGTTTAACCCTAAATTGAGATGGATTAATATAGTATAGGTTTAAGAATATAAAAATGAATAATCAAAAGGGTGATAAACACATCTATAGTAGTCTAATTAATTTCAAACTTAGATAAATAATATTCTAAATTTAAATGTTAAAATATACTAAAAATAGTAAGTACAACTATTCTTCAATATTTTAATAAATGGAAAACAAGAGTACTTGGTTTATTATACACATGTAGGTATAGTATGGAACAAGATGGAAGTAGAGTGGATCTAGATTCTAGATCAATCATCAGATTATCTAAATTTTCACTGTGTCCTCAGATACTTACCTCAAATTTGGATGATTGCATCAATACACATGTCAAACCTAGATGTAGGTGTCTAGTACAAAATATTAATTGTATTTAGATGTGACCACCTATAACCTTCTAGGTTTTCTATCACTTTTACTCTAGTATACTTAGATCTTGTTCATAGGTTGATGTTCCTTATCAAATTAATAAACCCTATCTTCCTCATTCTTAGAGTGACAGTGGAAAATTTTAAATATGCACATAAGACCCTTTATCAATTATAATTGCCTACATAGCAAATACTCAAAACAGGGCCTCATACTTATGTATTTTTCCCTTACATGTTATCTTGTGTGTGCAAAAGGATGTAATGTGTGATATGCAAGTACATAAAGTGACTTAGCTTGTAACTTGGAAAATATGGCCCATCGAATGATCCTTTAATATCTTAGACCTGTGGTAATATTTATCCTATATCTAATATGGAAATATGGATGAATAGGGTAAATTAGCTCACTTGAATGCTTGATTGAGTGTTTTTGGTAAGCTTCCTTATGAGTTTCTAGGTCTTTGCCAAGTGAGTTATGAATAAGGATAGATCATGAAAATATACCAATACTTTTAGGCAATATATTACATTAAATCACTTAGACTAACCATAAAAACATGATACAATTGAAAATTTTATGACTTTAAGTCATTAGACACTTAGTTTGGCATAAGACACTTACATTAACATAGACATCTGGATAAGACACAAGTATCTAAGAAGATGGAAAATAGATAAAAGTATAAAACTTTTAGAGGATGATAATAAGTAGATTTATAGATTTTTGACTAGCATATAAGTCTTGGTCATTAGAATAACATGTGGTTGTACTTAGAGATAAAAAATAGGGACAAGAGGTAGCAGATGTGATCCTTTAGGCAATGGGAAGGTCTAAGAACTAAAGGCTATAGCCATGAGAAATACTTGAGAAGTATATAAGATTGAGGTGCTATATAATTGATATATAGTATCTACATTTGATCCCCCACTTTTAATATAGTAATAAAATTACTATTTTAAAGGAAAATAAATGTGTACCTGGGTGTGTATAACACACCTTGTCTTTGTGTGAATCCAAATTGAGTGATTTTTTGGTGACTGACCTACAAGTATGAGTATGTTACATTATATAATCATTGCATATAATCTGAAATTGAAAGAATTTAAAATGTTTTAAATTAAGGAGAGTAAAGATGGGAGTACACCTATTTATTAATGAAACCACATTGCCTTTTTGTCAATATAATTAGATAATATATTTCATTATGAATCACTGAAACTTAGATTAGGACAAATGTAAAACCTATATATATAGTTAATCTCAATTATTGGGTGGTAACTCACATTTTATCTAAGGTTGGGAGCAATTTTTACTCTAATATATATATATATATATATATATATATATATATATATATATATATATATATATTAGAGTAAAACTTGCTCCCAACCTTAGATAAAATGTGAGTTACCACCCAATAATTGAGGTTAACTCAATCATGTGATCTAATAATACTTATAACCTAGTGAACATGAGTGATCTAGTCAAATCACACACACACACACACACACACACACACTATATATATATATATATATATATATATATATATAATTAAGATATATTATCCATTCAAGTCTAACTTATAAAATCATTAATATTGATTGATTTAATCACCTCAACCTTTCCAAAAGGTGAACCAACTATTGTAGTATATTGTCTCAATAATTGTCTATAAAAGTCCATCCTAGTGTATGATAAATTAAATAGAAGTATTTAAAATCTAAAAATAATTTTGATTTTAAAATTTAAGGTGCTCTACACCTCACATATGTTTTGAGATAAAACCTAAGTATAAAAATCATACCAATGTATATAATATTACCATAAATGTATGTCTAAATCATATAACTATGCAATTTGACTAATTTGAAAAGTTGAAAGTGTAGAAGGCATGTTCCCATGACACCCCATTGAAATCTAAAACTAATAATTGGTTTAATTATAGAGAACATGTTTCCATAAAATTACCTAACTGAATCTAAAACTATGAAGATGTGGAAGCCATGCCTCTATGGCATGCCCCCAATGATATGCCCCTTTTCTAAGGTGAGGGGAAGTATAAAATGGTAGTTACCTTACCTCAAAAGGATAATACAAATTTAAAATTTGTATGTATCATGTATCATATAAGATTAGCATGTCTAGGTAGATATAATAATTAGGTACATAGTATGAGATTGCATTAAGACCTAAGATGAATAAGATAGATCATGTCAATGTATAGATATTAATAGTACAATCTCAATAAGTAATCAAGCACACATATAAGATCACTCAAAATCAAATAAAAATACAATGGTCCAAAGAGACCTCAAATAAGGGGCAAGATCAAATGTCACACAATCAAAGGGACATAACTTAATCAAATGTCCACAAGGAAAGAAATGACATATTTAAATGTCCATACAATAAGCAATGACATATTCAAATTTTAAAATAGGTAAACAATGGCACTAGGGCCGCAATAAAAAGAGCATATTCAAATGCTCAAATAATCAAGACAATAAAAATCAATTCAAGACACTTAAGGAAGTGCATAAAAAAATCATGGAATATAAGCAACCAGCATAAACATATCATACTAGTCCCTAGATATATGTGTTAGCAAAAAAATTAAGTACATAGTTATCAAATATATTGTGAAAGATATAAACGTGGATAAATGAATGTGTAAGTATATAATTTCAAACATGATAATGTAAAATGATCATAGAATAATTTAATTTGGGTGTATTGTGATCAAAGAATTAAATTACCCCAATGTCCATATGACATGAGTAGTGGGAAGGCATAACATCTAAAAGTGTATAGATCATGTGCCTGTATGTGCCTGTATCACACTCAAATATGTGTGAAACATTTGTATATATAAATTAATTATATTTTATCTAACAACATGTAACTAACAACATAGATGCCAATGAGATGATAAAATATGTGAATTCTAAAAATATTTTTAGATTTTTGACTTTTTATTTTATTTTTTTAGTATTTTTGGAATGGAAATAAAAGGCCTATCCTATGATCACATCCAAATAATTGTCATATGTATTTCCCCATTGGGAATATGGTGAAATAATTTGGTGTTACTACCAAGGATCATGTATAGGTGTAATATATGACACTATAGGATATGTAATACTATATGCATGTATAATATGACTCTGTAGTCATGAAGACAAAATAGGAGTAGAGTCATGAAGACAAAATAGGAGTAGCGTTTGTGGAACCCATCACTGAATGCTTTGTGGTTTCCTTGAATTCATAGTAATAGGAACATGTTTAGGTGCTCTAGATTTCCAAATATGGTCTTTGGTAGATAAATATTCCATGGAATCCACTATGTGTCTTTGATGTAATGGTCTTTCAAGTACTAGTCATCTAGGAAAGGGTATTTCTTATTGCTTACCCTTTCATGGAGGATTAATCTTAATAGATTTGATAATTAACTATCTGGTTATAAATTTTTCTTGTTTTAATGGATGCTCATATAAAATTCTATAAATTATAATGACCTAATTGGCATGAATGTATTTAACACACCCATGAACTATAGAAGGTATTGTATGAAGTGTATGTATATATGGTCATCCTAATAATATATCAAAGACACTCATGTAAGGTATAAAAAAAAAGGTAATAACTAAATGTGTTATACCCACCTATAAAGGCAAGTCAATCTCACCAAGAACCTACTTTGAGGTCCCATCGAATGATATAACTTATTTAGTTGAAGGATGTAAATCATCATGTGTATAACCCAAAATCATAAGTAATGTCATGGTGAAAATGTTCTCACTTTCACCATTATAAATATTATCATTATGTATAGGCTAGTGATCAAGGTATGCTCAAATGAATATGAATGAAGACCTAAATAATCATCTAGAATTTTACTACCATCAAAAGTAATATAAGGTCTTTTAACCATATGAGGAGTATGTCTTATATAAGTACCAATAATTCCATATAATGGGTACCCATAATGTGATGGAGAAGGATGTGCATTTTATGCCATTTACACTTTTGGTTCCTTCTTAGAATGGTCTTGCAAAGGGTTGTTAAATATCTTATGATTTTGGTGATCATCTTGTTTGAACATATTTCCTTTGGAGGATCATCAAATGTATTTTTTTGGTCATTAATAAGGTCTTGGATATTATGCTTTAAGGTAAAAACATTGGTTTGTATAATTCCTAGGGCCTTGGTGATAGTCACAATAAATATTTTGATCATATCCTTTGGGTAAAGTTCAACTCTTATCAACCTCTATAGGATGAGGGATATATATGAGGTGAAACTCAACAAACTTTAAAATTAATGAATCTAGAGACTCGAGTAATCATGTAAATTGTATCCTCGGTACATTGGATAAGATAAGCTGATTAGATTATTGTGACACTACATTAAATGTAGTAATTATTTCCTTTTTAGGTTTTTTGGGTTTTACCTTATAACATGGTTTAATAATAAACTTGGTATTTGATGTGGTTAGTGTGTTTACTACATAATTTATTTTTTTAATGATATAAGTTTCATTTCATGATCTCTAACAATATGAAATAAGTCATCAAAATATTTTCAATTTTTTTAAATAATGAACTCATTTTATGGGGCAAGAAAAAATTTCTTTAAGATGTATTGAAGTTATTTATCTTCCATTAGATTTGTCATTTTAGCCAACATTTTCTTGTATCTTAAGATATATTCATTGATAGGTTTAGTATTTCCTTGTTTAATCTTTGAAATTTGGGCATAGAAAACATTTTTAGTAATATTGATAGAAAAATGTACCAAAACCTCATCTACAAGAGTTTTGAATTATTTTACTAATTGGATTCATAAGTCATAGATCCACCATAGAGCATAGTCCTTGAGTATCCTTGTAAATAGTTTAGTCAAAATTTTATCATTGGAGTCATAATAAATGCATACCACATAGAAATATTTAATATGTTGTTCAAGATCACCCTTTCCATCATAAAATATGAATTCAGGTGCAATAAACTTACTAGCAAAAGGTGCAAAGATATTTCAGGTGCAAGAAGGTTATGCAACACCTATTTTGAATTAATAGCATAAAGTAATTTCATAGAATTTTTTTCAATATTTTTAACCTTAGATTTAAAGAGTTTTATAGTTTGGAAAACATATTGCACATCTTGGTCACTAAGGCTTGAAGTTTGAGAAGTCACCAAAGGAGTTGTACCCATAGTTTAAGTGGATATAGGCATTAAAATTGGTAATTGGGATAAATTATTAATGTTTCCCATGTAAGATGTAGAAATAGTAGTTTTAGGGAACAAATGTGTAAGCATATATCATGTTCCCCCACTAGATGTTAAGAGGTTGATTGGTAGGTGAGGATGCCTTAACCTTAGCATGTTTTTTGATTTCATTTCTCATAACATAAAAAATGCATCCATTAATCTATTTTTATTATTAAAATGAGTGACTAATTCTTACTTATATTTCATTTGAAAATGAGTCTTTTGTTTGACATTTTCCATTTCTTACAAATGAAAATTTTAGAATTTGAAACAAAGTACAATAAATTGAAACCCTAGCTGACTGAAAACCTAGGAATCACAATCTTTTTGCTTTCACATAGGTTAGGTTCCCCAAATGTTTAGCCCTAAATTGAGATGGATAAATATATTATAGGGTTATGAATATATAAATTAATAATCACAATGGTGACAAATAGATCTATAGTAATTCAATTAATTACAAACTTAGATAAATAATATTCTAAATTTAAATGTTGAGATCTGTTAAAAATAATATTTACAACAATTGATTGGTATTGAAATAAATGGAAAATAAAAGTACTTATCTAGTTAAATATGTGCATAAAAATATAGTATGAAACAAGATGGAATTAGACTAGATATGGATTTTGGATCAATCATCAAATTCTAGAAATTTGAACTTTGTGGCCTTGGATGCTTGCATTAGATTTGTATAGTTATGTCAACATACCTATCTAACATGAATGTAGGTGTCTAGTATAAAATATTGACTAGATATGGATGTGACCACCTATAACCTTCTATTATTATGTCACCTTTACTCTTATATACTCAAATATCACTCATATGTTGTCACTCCTCGTTAAATTATGAAACCCTAGCTTCCTCACCCTTGGAGTGTCTATATAAAAATGGGTTAGTGGGCACATAATGTCAAGATAATTCAAGGACCCCTATATCAATATGTGATACATACATAACCAATACTATAAAGAGGGCCTAAACTTTATGTATTTATCCCATATGTGTTGGTTTGTGTGTGCATAAAGATATAATGTGTGATAATCAAGTACATAGAATGACCTATCTTGTAACTTAGAAAATATGGCTCATGGGATGATCCTTAAGTAGTTAAAACATGTGGTAATATTTTTCCCATGTATGACATGAAAATAGGAATGAATAAGGTATATTTTCTCACTTTAAATGCTTGATTAAGTGTTTTTGGTAAGTTTCCTTGTGAGTGGTTAGGTATTCATTAGGTGAGTTATGAATGAGGATTGATCATGCATATATACCAATCCTTTTAGGAATTATCTCATACTAAATAATTTAATCCAATTATAAAGACACTTTATTAAAAAAATGACTTTAGGGAATTAGACACTTTTTTTTGTATAGGACACTTACATCAATGTAGGCATCTAGATGTGACTCAAGTGTTCAAGAAGCTTGAAAATAGGTACAGTTCTAAAACTTGTAGAGGATGATAATAAGTAGGTTTATATCATTTTGAGTAGAATATAAGACCTAGTCATTACAATAACATGTGTTTATACTAAGAGATAATTAATAGGCATAAGAGATAGTGGATGTGAGCCTTTGAGTAGTAGGAAGCTCTAAGAACTAAAAAGTATAACCATGAGAATTAATTTCCAAGTATACAAGACTATGGTGCTATATAATTTAGATTTAGTATCTAAAATACCAAGAAACACTAAATCAAGCATTCAAGTGAGAAAATGTGTCTTATTTGTCCCTATTTACATATCAGTCATAGGAGTAGTATTTATACAGGTCTGAAGGTTTTAAAGAATATCACATAAGCCATATTTTAAAGTTACAAGACAATTCATTACTTATATTTACTTATCACATATTTCACCCTTGTACACACACAAGACAACATTTTGAGGCCCTCTTTGGAGTAGTGGCTATGTAGGAAGTGTCATTTGATATAGGGGTCTTTAGTGTTAGCTTGACATTGTGATTCCACTAACCCATTTTTCCCATAGTCTCTCATGGGGTGAATATCTAGGGTTTGACCATTTAAAAAAGTGTGATAGCCTATGTGCATGATATAAATAAATAAGAATAAAGGTGACAAAAAAACCTAAAGTCTCAAGTTGGTTGCATCTATATCTAGTCAATATTCTATACAAGACCCTTGTGATAGATTTAAATACCTGCATTGTTGCAACTATCTATATATGATGAAAGCATCTAAGGTCACAAAAAGGATATTTTCCAAAATTGATGACTATTATAGGATCATCATCTATTCCACTTACACCATGTTTCTTCTCAAACCTACGTGCACATTATAAACCAACTATCATTATTTCCAATTTATTACAATATATATTAATAGTTTTAATTTACTATATTTAGTAATATAAGTTGTAAAAATTTAAAATATTGTTTGTCTAAGTTTTATATTAATTAGTTGTCTATTGAGGTAATTTATCACCCTTGTGCCATAGAATACTCTATCTTTTTAACCTTATATTCCCCATATTTCAATTTAGGGTTAAATAGTTAGTACAATTGGTTTTATATATTTATAGATTAATACAACCTTAATAGTATAAACCTATATAAAACTTAGATTATATAAGATATAACATTCACATATAAATTTGAGTGTAACTAGAAGAGTTTTATTGATATATTTCAACTTACTATTTATGGAAATAGTTGAGGAATTGAGTACTTATTTTGTTTCTTATGTGTGCATGTTTATGGCAAGATATAGTCTTCAATAGAGATCAGGAAGAAACCTATGAATGCTCAGATCTAAAAACAAAGTGTTTACATGAGTTAAGACAAGTCTTACCTTCTAGATGACTACATAGTGTGGCATTGTTTGTTATGGTGAAAAAATGTCATATGTATATGCATTGATTATATGATTATTAAATTGTTACACTTGTGTCTACCAATTCTTCTAACATGAATATATATATATTTTCCTTATCCTTAATTTAAAAATATATATGTTTAAATTATAGTATGAAATCACTATGAATTGGGGCAAATTGGTGAAAGTGATGGGTTTATTTGAACTCAGCCCACCTATGTCTAAGTGCTACCTATGTATCTATTACTCCAAAGAGGGAAGTCAAATAGAATTAGTTATCCCACCTAGCTAAGTTTATGTAATTAGATTAATACTAATATGTGTATACATAATATTTTCAACTTTTATCAAATACTGACACTTTACATCTTGCAAGAACCCATCAAGACTCAATCTCTCTAAGTGCATGCCTTAAAGGGTGCACTGGAAAAGGGGTGTGCAGACCATTGGTGCTCTATAATATTTTTGTCCCTTACTTCCACTTATTTCTAACCCAACCAGCTCCTAAAATACATTCCCTAAGATATTACTCCTCTGTTACACATTCCTCCAGTCTTTTTTTATTTCCATCCCTCTTTTCCTCACCTTAGTACCTTTTTGTCAGTCAATTGTATTGGATTCATTGGGTTGACCCTATATAGTTTTGGGATATTTTCACTTAGGAATTAGGTTAGCCCTTGGTAACCTATCTTGTGACCTAGTGAATAATTGTCAATAATTATACAGGATCGACTAGGTCAACCTTGTCAACTAACATTTTTGTAAGGGTTTAGGGAAAGATTCACCTATAAATAAAAGATCATTTCATCATTATTTCAATATAAAATCAAGAGTTATTATTCACTTGCACTTCTTTTAAATTTGCTCTTCCACCATTCTACTTGAGGAGTCTTAGCTTAGGTTTCTACTTGGAGAATCTAGTCTTGTGGATAAGTCTTGGATGCCTTGGCCTTTCTTAATGATCTTTACAAACCACAACAACCTATTTAAAATCCCCATTGGCCAAGGGAGAGATTAAATCTTGATGGGTTCACAATCAGGTAAGTATTCTTGAATTTTGATCCTCTCTTTATTAAATATAAGTAGAATAAGTATTGGCTTTGAATAATATTACTCTTCATATTCCATGTATGAGGGTCTTATCCATACTTAGCTTAATTAAGATTCTCTAATACATGTTTTGATTATTTATAACCATCATGTTTTGCCACAAGCTTTGGTGAAAACTTGATTAGATTTGCTTTTCTTGATTTTGATTAGGTGAAATATCAAAACCTAGGACCCCCTTAGGGTTGTTACATGATTTTATTAGACTTGAGGATTTTGAACCCTCCTTAGCATAGTGTATTCTGATAAGTGATCCCCTAATCAGGTCTATTAGATCCCTATATTTGTCATGATATTTCTTAACAAATATATCCCCAATCATAAGTGTAGGTATGCTCTATCTTGTCTGAGCTAGGATTGATTTATAAACATGATGCATTTTTTATTGCATACATTTTGGTGAACCTGACTTGAACTAACCTTTTTAGGATTTGTTCACTCATTTCTTTATTTTATCATATATTTACCATACTGGGCTGAATGCATCAACCCATCTCTAACTTCTATGCACAGGTTTAACACATAGTCACGTCCATATGACTCTATTCTTTTTGTGTGGGTTTTTTTAGTTACAGACTACTAGATTGACTCAGTCAACCTAATATAATTTTACATATTTTTTGACTTCCAGTTTAGACTACTAGGTTAACCCAGTCAACCTTGTACATTTTTAGGCATCCTATTTAGCATACTATGTCAACCCAGTCAACCCTTTATATTTTTGGCACTTAGCAACAGGTTTATGTAAAGCTAGATCAAGGTTTGTTGATATCAATCTAACTTATCTACATCTTCAAAGTCACCAAGGTTCCTTTCTCTCTTTCCTTATAATCGTCTCTTTTCATAGCTTGTAATCTTTAAAAATGCCCTTATACAGACAACTAGATTGACCCTATCAACCCAATTTTGTATTATGTGTGCTATCTAGATAATTAGATCAAATATCTTGATCCTGTTCATTACCAAACCTTAATTTTGGAGTATAGAGCTGACACTATCGACCCTATTCTATATTCTTTACATACACTATCAACTATATTGACATTGTACCTTATTTCAAATTTAGAATTAACCTTTATATGCTAGTAATTAGCTTACACTTTCATTTCTTATTTCTTTCATGTTTATAATAGAACACATAGTTTAATTAGGTTATTTTTAATATACCATTTATTTTCAATATTGTCTATTTTATGCACACATGGCCAAATCACAGAATCTTAACAAACACTTTAACAATTATCTACCCAAGGCCAACTTACTTGGATTTTATCACCAAGGGGGAAGTTAACTTGGTTTTCTATCCAAGTATAAATACATGGTTAATGATATTTTCTAGATAATCACATGACACCCTTATCATTGACATTTGTGAAGTGAGTGGGTAGGCCCCAACACCAAGCCTGTAACATTACCAATACATATCCCTTTCACCCAAACTTCTTGAAACTATCCTTAGATTAATTTCTAGTTATTTGTTTATAGCCAACTTCCCATCACATTTAAAATCATATTCTAATAATCTAATAAGCATTCAAGTTGACCAACTAGTTAGTTTTTACTTTCAAATTTGATTGCTTGCTCTTTACTCAATTATATTTTATATTGCAAAAACTTGCATTAGTCAACATTGGTGTAATGTTTTGTGTTGTGTTCCTCAATTTAATCAACCTCATTGATCTAATTGATTGTTTGTTTCCATTTAGTTCTTCCTTTTCTAAATACTTTTAAAATTATATTTTAGTACACAATCATTTTAGTTGACATAGTCTATCATAGACATTCTAATTTTCCCTATCTATTGTACTAGGCTACCCTAGTCAACCCTATATATGTTTCCATCCTCTATTTACTATTCTAGGTTAACCCAATCAAATATGTACTATTTTTATGCCCTATTCCATGTGCTAGGTTGGCCGAGTTGACCCTATACTATTTTCTACCCTCAATGCTTATCGATCCAGTTCACTATCTTTATTTGTTAGCATAATGTTCATTTATTTCCATTCATAATTAAGTCTCCTATCAAGATATTATTAGTTATCTTGAATCCATTTATATACTATATGGGATGTTCATTTATTCCTCTCTTTTCTTCCCAAGAGCACCATCACTCTTGGGGCACCTCTTCCCCTCCTTCATCTATGACTTGTCACATGGTGCAAATCACACCTCGAGATGAAGTTGATGGGACTAATGCTTTTAATACTTACCAAGATATTTCTCATCTCCAAAATTTTCAAACTAATTTGGGAGTAATTGACACAAATTTTATCAATAATCCGACACATAATCCATCTTCTAATAACCCTCCCCCTAACACCAATTTGGGGAGTGCTCCTACCAACACCAACCCACTTCCTGATACAACTCAACTTATTTCCCAAGTAATATATTAAATTAACATAATTAAAAAATATAACACTAATTAAATAATGCAAATTCAACAACATTTGATTAATATGGATAATCAACCTCCAACTATTCATCCTCAACCTAATCCTAATTATATTCCTCCACCTCTTAGAGATGCCTAAATCAATGTTATTCCTCAACCCATAATTAATAACAAGATGCTTAAAACTATTCAAAATGAGCCTTTATCCCTCTTTATTATATCCATTGATATTGGTAACATATCTCCAACTATCAAGTATGATGGGACTAAAGACCTTGCCTCATTTCTCAAAGCCTTCAGTAACCTTTACAAAGAGTGGATCCAAACTAATACCTTCACCACAAATAAACTTTTAATAAAAACATTTATTTTAAATGTTTATAATGGTATAAACAATTACCCCAACATTATATTTTGAAAATTGAATATTTTGTTAATCCCTTAGTGAAAGAGTTTCAACACAATGATCTTGAAAATTATCTTAGCCATTTCATCAATGTTAAGCAATCTCCCACCAAATCAGCTTGTGACTTTATCAAAAGATGGAAATAATTGGTCCATAAAGCTAACCATAACATGACTTATGATAAATTTTTTAAACTCTTTATAACTACCTTGACTCCTCTTCAATATAAGTTTCCAACCTTTGCTCCTCAAACACTTAATGAATATCTTAACCAAGCTAAACGTCAATATTTTCTCATGAAACAATTAAAACCTAATATTAAAATTTTTAAAGGATATTTTCAAACATATACCAATGATATCACTAATAATAATCCATAATTCAAATTAGGAGTTACCAAATCCAATATTCCTTCACCTTCTCACACACCTATCTCGATTCAGTAAATGAAACAATTTTTACAACCCTCTAAGCCTTTCATTTATCCTAATAATCCTCCCAAATGGTATGACCCTAATATATTTCATTGGTTCCATTTATAAATTTTTCATTCCCATGAGTCATGTAGAGGTCTCACTAAATTTTTTGTTTCCTATATGCTTGGTGATTCATTTAATCATGAAGCCATGATCAACCTTCATTATCAAGAATACACCAATGCTTCTCAAAAGTGACAAGATTCCAAAGTTTCTACCTCAAATAATAAAAAATAGTTTTATAAAACCAAATAACAAGGATGTTTGTGCCATTGATGTTGATTATGACCAATATTATAACTATCAATATGTTAACATTGCCAAGGTCCATTATCGTCGCAAGCCAGTTTACAAAGATCTTGTTACCAAACTTAAGAATCCATCTTTAGAAAACAAATTATTAAAGACACTAAAACTACTAATCTTGATTAAAAATCCCATGAAGAACCACTTCCTCCTTCTAATCTCCCAACCACATCTATTTATTCAAAAGCTACTTTACCTCCTAAATCTTGTGTTGGTTCTTCTAAATCTCATTGAAACTTTCTTGAACCTAACTCTATCCCTTGTAAGATACCACTTAAGGATTTTGTTCATAATTCCCCCTATCATCACAAGATACTTACGTAATAACTCTAAGAAATTGAATATCCATGCTCTATTTATGAAGAACCACCTTCTATTAAATCTCAAGCTAGTAATGTGAATACCATTAAAACTATGTGTCCCTCTTACAAGCCTTCCATTAAATTCCTTGAAGAGGACATGATCAATTATGAAATTATTTTTTTTTTGATGATCTACCACTTTTTATTAAAATAACCATTAATACTACCCTTATCTATATATTTCTAGTTGATGAAGGCTTTAGTATTAATGTGACATCTTTATGGCTTATCCAACAACTTGGCTATAACAAGGCTCATATTAATCAAACACATATTACCTATTATTATTTTAATAAGACTAATTAAAATCCACTTGGTTGTATTTTTATTCTATTAACCATTAGACCTAAGACCATTCGAACAAAGTTTATGGTCCTTGATTTACGCTTATCATACAACATATGCCTTGGTCACCCATGGACTCATCGAATGAGGGATATTACTTATTATGATAGCTAATGCATTAAATTCTTACATAATAAAAAGTGGTATAATCATGAGGCTTGCCCCAACCCATGGAGTATTCAAATTCCTAATCCCAAATCCCAATATTTTATTCCTACAATTCCTAAGATCAATAGTGCTCCTGTATTCGAATTCATCAACATGAATCATAATTTACAAGTCACTCTTTTGTATTTTTATGATGATTTGCAACACACTTTAAATACTACCAAGCTACCTCCATATATTTCATAATGGCTTCCTCCTTCTTTATTACCCAGGGACCATACTATTCCTCTTATTGATGAGATTATTGATTTTCCCCCTCCATGTAATCCTTAAGAGCCTTATTTACTAGAATATGCCTTCACTTGATATGATTTTGGAGTGGAAAAATTATTTAAATATTATCTCATCATGTTTCCCTATACATTTAATAATATCAAGGTTTCACTTTTTGAAACTCCCCTGAATCTTATACATGTACAATTTCTCCAACATGTGATGATAATTATATAATGACCCAAGATCAATCTCAATATTTGGATGTCCATCACTATTAGAAAACCTTAGTTCAAATTCATGATTTTGACCAAGATTTTCACACCATTTCCATAGATCGTGCCTTACATCTTGAGGGCCATGTGCCTCCTACCAATTCTCTACTTATTTATACTCCTTGGGTGGCAGAGCAAATTATCCATTTTGAACCTCTAGAAATTAAAACATGTCCCTTATCACCTATTGATATAATATTTTCAATTAATCCTTCTCTTATCACCAAAACTAATGATACTCCAATCTCTTCCAATCCATCTACTTCTCCTACACCTGAGATTACACTACATGCTAAGGTAATCAATGTTCATTAGATACATTCTAAGTATGATAGCCATGGTAATCAAATTTTAGATCTTAAATTAGATTTTGAGTATTATGGTCCTCTTCTAACCTTGCCTAGTGACAAATATATTCTTAAAATACTTCATTCTCAATAATCTCAACTTCCTTAACAACATCATAAACTTGGGAATTTTAAAACTAAAACCCCTTGTTTTACCAATTTCATTGCTAGCATTGACCATAAAACTAATCCTATTTCTAATTTACCTAATACACCATACCACTTTCAATATGGTAATGCCATGTTTATTAAATAAACCACTCTCATCAAATATGGTACTCCATCTTGTCCTTAACCAATTATAGTATCTTGTGAACTCTCACCTACCAAATATGATAATTTTAGATTATTCTTTGATATGTATCATGAGGTTTTTGCTTGGTATTATGAGGACATGCCTGGTATTGACCCTAGCATTGTGGTGTATAATATCATTACTTATCCTTATGCTAAACCTATGCATCAAAAGCAAAGGAAATTTTCACCTGAGGTTTCCACTTTATGTCATAAGGAAAACATCAAATTATTTGATGCTAATTTTATAAAACTAGTGGTTTATTTTAAATGGGTTTCTAACATTGTTCTTGTTTGAAAAAATGTCACTATGGTCATTCACATTTATATTTATTTCCATAATATTAACATCAATTTTCTCAAGGATAATTTTTTTTTACCTTCGATAGATTCCATCATCAATTACACAACTAAGACTACTTTAACCATGGAATGGGGTACCTATTACTATGTCAAAATGCCCTTCAACCTCAAAATGCTAGATCCACTTCCCAATGAGCAATGAATCACATATTTCATTATCTTATCCACAAAATTATTTAAACCTATGTGGATGACCTCATTACTAAATCTAAAAGTCATACAACTCATCTATCAGATCTTGTTATTATCTTTGATCATCTTCTTAAATACTAGGTTAGACTCAATCCTTATAAATGTGTCTTCAGTGTCACATTTGGAAAATGATTAGGATTTCTAGTTTCTCTCTATGGCATCAATGTTGACCCCACTAATATTATTGATATAATCAACATTCCCATTCCTCACTCTATTCTCAGTATTCATACTTAGGCAAACTTGGGGCAATTAGAAGATTCATCCTTGAAATGGCTTATCATATTCACTCTATCAATTCTCTTTTCAAGAAATTTAATGCTTTAGAATGGATGGATCCTTTTCAAAAATCCTTTCATAACATGAAATAATATTTTCTTCACCAACTTACACTTAGTCCTCCTTCTAATGATTGACCATTGATTCTATATACTTATTGCACACATATATCAATTGGGGCAATACTTTCCCAACATGATGATACTGGAAGAGAGTATGATATCTACTACATTAATCGAAGCCTCATGATTATGAAACACATTATACCAAAATTGAATGTGATTGTCTTGTCATCTATTTTGTAGCTAAAAAGCTTTATCATTACATGATGTACCAGACCCTTTATGTCATCATTCATTCTATCCCCCTTCATCACTTCTTCAAATATTTTCTTCCTAGAGATAGAATTAGCAAATGGATAGTCTTCATTATGGCATTTGATCTCCACATCATCACTCAAAAAGCTATAAAAGGACAAGTCATATCTAATCAACTTGTTGTAACTCCTATACCAGCTACTTCTCCCCTTCAACATAGTCTTCCAGATGATAGTATCCTCTATATTAAAGGTATGAATCAAGATATTTCTCTTAAAGATTATTTTCATAACTTTACCACTAATCTTGAAGCAAATAATCTTGATGAATCCTCTATTCCCTCCACTACTCCTAAACCAAAGGTAGTTATCAAGTAGATTACTAGAATTAATGTTAACTTGCATGAGAATATTTGGACTCTTCACTTTGATGATGTTAAATGCTTTTGAGGAGCTGGGGTAGGTTGTATTCTCACAAATCCTCTTTTCAAGCTCATTCCTTTAGCTTTTTTCTTAGCATTTGATGTCACCAAAAATATGGCTGAGTATGAAGCTCTAATCTTAGGCATGAGAGTTGCTCTTAACTTAGACATTTAATACCTACATGCTTTAGGTGATTCTTAGCTTATTGTCCACCAAGTAAATGGTGATTATAAATGCAAAATCAAAAATATCATTACTTATCATCAAATTGCAACCATTATATCTAAGTATTTCATTTCTTTCACTATTGAGTCTATCCCATGAG
The DNA here is from genome assembly GCA_037957365.1 of Torreya grandis. NCBI lineage: Eukaryota > Viridiplantae > Streptophyta > Pinopsida > Cupressales > Taxaceae > Torreya > Torreya grandis. The sequence continues at coordinate 599,920 of JARHVA010005744.1, read as the reverse complement.
ATCAAAATTCCATTATTGATTCCCTCACTTCTTCAATATCTCTCTTTCAGCTCCACCAAGTTCTTTTTGATCCCACTTTTATTATACAAATAATAAAATCATCATATTCTACTCAACCACTATACTCACTTATCTGCCACATCGAGGATGTTACCATTTAAAAAAACCAAATTATTCTTGATCTTTGTTCTCAACTTTAGATTTGCTTCTTTTTATAGATGAAATTTTCACAACAATCTATGTTATCATGTTTTCCTCCATTTCCCTTATTCTTATGATAAGTAATCACACTTTACTATCATTGTATCCCTTTCTTTCCCTTTGTCACATTTTTTTATGATTTAAAATAATTCAACTTGTTCCATTTGTCATTCCTCTTGATTCATTTTCCTTTCACTCCACTTTGGATAAAACAAGGTCAAAATTAAAATAACACTTTTATTTCAGCTATATTTATGAGACTCTTATACCTCATGCTCTTTGAAGTTCTCTCTCTTAGAAACCAAGTCCCAAGTATTCAAATGAAAGTCATCTTTATCACCCATGTTTGGTTTTATAAATCCATATGAGTGAGGAATAGAAAAATTAATTAATAAAGTTAAAAGCCAAATTATTTGAAAAAAAGAAAATGATATATAAAAAAGGCAAAATAAAATATTCAAAATCACACTAAAATATGTGATTCTAATCACATCTCCTATCACTAATCAAATCTCAAAGTCTATAGTTGGCCTCGCATAGACTCGAGGTCTATTGGAGTGAAATAGGCCATTAGATTGGAATAGGATAATTCAAAAAACTCTATGGTGTTACCTACTTTATCATGTAAATACCCAATCTTCATAGTAGATTCATGGTTCTATAAGGGGTCTTGAGGAATGAGGAACATGTTATGGGAAGGTAGGTCCATTTTAATTTTCATGTATATAGCCTTCATGGGATGATTTGTATATTGCATATGTTAAAATATGACTTGTGTGGCTAAGAGAAGTTCTTCAGAGTCCTTAAGGTCAAAAGTCTTTTTTTTTGGCAAACCTGATTTAATGTCTTAACTTTGATAAAGAGTTCCTTTACCTTGATTTTTTCTTCATCCTCCCCTCTACCCATTTGATTTCCCCCCTTGATAGACAAATTGTTATTTTCAAATCTATTTTACCTCTTCTCTAATTCCTTCTTCTTAACCTCTTAAAAACATGCTAACACCACTTTGTTTCAATTTTATCTATCTTTAGAATGAAATAAAATGATTGTTTGATTATGGATTACTTTTCTTTATACCAAAGATTTACATTCCTAGACTTGTTTTTCTCCTTTTTACCATTTGTCATTTGTTGTACTATCCAGCTGGTATGGGCACTTGAGTTCATACCATTTTTCCATTATTTAATTAATTTATCTTGTTACTTCTCACTCATCAATTTTTCTTCCCTTTTTACGTGCCCTTTTCCATTGTTGTGTGAGATAAGGATTGTTACTACTCACTCATCAATGTTTTTTTACCATTTTATTTCTACTTTTACATCATTGTTTGATTACCATCATTTTTTACATGTATACTTGGTTTGACTTGGTGATTATTCCTTTCTTACTTGAGGTTTACTTATTTAAGTTTCTTAGTCTTTAGTAGCCTAGGATTTTTGATTACCTGATTTACTCTTGTATTTGACTTGTTCATTTGGTCTAACATAGCACTTATCACCCCAAATTGTCAAATTCCCAAGTATGTCCTATCCTCATAGCACTAGTTATCTTGGCTTTCTTGCATTTATTTATTTATTTATTTATTGTATTCTTAGGTTTGTCAAAATTTGTCTCTATGCCCTACACAATCAAAACTAACAACACAGTAGACAATCATATAACAATAAAGGTAAGTCAAGGTACAAATCACATTTACTTTTTAGTTATTTCCCTTTCTATCATTTACTATCAATTATTTTATGCTTTAAAATACTACAAATGCTTTTAGCTTCAGTGTTATATGTCATTATGCTCATTCTCCAATCACCATCCCATGTTGCACCTTAACGAGACATGATGAGCTTCGAGTGGGGAATATGTATACACATAATATTTTAAACTTGTATCAAATATAGATGCTTTACATCTTGTAGGAACTCATCAAGACTTAATCTGTATTAGTGCATACCTTAAAGGGTACACTAAAAAAGGGGTGGGAAGACCATTGGTGCTTTTTAGGAATTCTATCCATTATTACCACTTATTTCGAATCTAGCTAGCTCCTAAAAACCATTCCCTAAGCTATTACTCCTCTGTTACACACTCCTCCAATCTTTTTTCTCTTTCAATCCCTCTTTTCCTCACCTTAGTACCTTTTTATTAGTCAGTTATACTAGGCCAACTGGGTTGACCCTATATAGTTTTTAGGATATTTTCAGTTAGGAATTAAGTTATCCCTTGGCTAACTATCTCATGACATAGTGAATAATTGTTCAAAATTGTACATGGTCAATTGGGCCGACCCTATCAGCCAACATTTTCAAAAGGGTGTAGGGAAAAATCCACCTATAAATACAAGATCATTTACTCATTATTTTAATATGAAATCAAGAGTTATTATTTTCTCACACTTCTTTACAATCTACTCTTCCACCATTCTACTTGAGAAGTCTTAGCATAAGGTTTCTACTTTGAGAATCTAGTCTTGTGGATAAGTCTTGGATGATTTGGCCTTTCTTAGTGAGCCTTACAAACCACAACAACCTCTTAAAAAGTCCCATTTTCCAAGGGAGATATTGAGTCTTGATGGGTTCACATTCAGGTAAGTATCCTCTAACTTTTATCCTCTTTAGTAGATAGAAGTAGCATAAGTATTGGATTGGAATAATATTACTCTTCATATTCCATGTATTAGGGTCTTACTCATACTTAGCTTAATTGAGATTCTCTTATACATGTTTTGATTAGTTCTAGCCATCATGTTGTGCCACAAGATTTGGTAAGCACTATATTAGATTTACTTTTCTTGTTATTAATATAGGTGAAATATCAAAACCTAAGACCCCCTTAGGGTTATTACATGATTGTGTTAGACTGGAGGCTTTGGAACCCTCCTTATCATAGTGTATTTTGATAATTGATCCCATATCAAGTCTTTTGGATCCCCATATTGGTCATGATCCCACTTAATAAATGTATTCCTAATCGAAAGAATAGGTATGCTCTATATACTTTGATCTAAGATTGATTTATAGACATGATGCATTTCTAATTGCATACAATTTGTAGTGTGATCCTATTATGGATTTAAATACTTAAAACCCCTTAATTTATACTTAAAATGGTATTCATAATTATCTTAGTGATCGCTCCATTGATGGTTTTAAGATGTGGAAACTTTAGGATAGTTCCTCTTAATGTGCATAGTGATTTCTAGTGATAGATTGATCACTGTAGATGTAAATAGGATTAGGTTTGATATGTTCATATAGTTGACTCTAAAGCTAATTTCATTTGAACAAAAATTAAAAATGTAAAGGCTAACCCATATGAAAAAAATTAATTTAGTAAAACAACTGTTAAATGACACATAGATAAATCCAACCTATGTGGATAAGTTCAGTGTGGCACCATCTGAGGAAGTGTGAACTTGTGTAGAGAATAAGAAAGATTATCTAAGATTAGGAGGTAGTCTAAAAATTATATTAAGTTATGTAGGTAGATACTATAGAAATCTTGTATAAAAATAATGATGATTTGGGAAGGTTGAGACCATATATGGATGATTGGCTAAGGAATAATGTCAACAAAAGTCATGTATGCATGGATAAGTCAAGTATGTTAAAGATTGGTTAAAAATGACATTTTCAAGTGTCTAATATGAAATATTATAGTGTACATCCCCCTCATTTATTTTAATAATGTAATTACTAAATTAAAAGGATATAAGGTGATAATTAAATATAACAATGATGGGTGTAACATAATTTCCTCTGATGCCATCTCCTGAGCACGCATTTTTGGAAAATTGGAAACTGGGTGTCGACAGTCTGGTGATCGGCGCAGCTACAGCTCTTAGATTGGATGGGGTGTTGTTAGCTCGCATGGGGAGGAATCTGAATGCCCCTACAGAGACCCCTTCTATGGGTGGAGGAAAATTTTTGGCCGGGTGTTTTGCCTACGGTCATGGATCAGGGTTTGAAGCAGGGGGAAGAACTTTCACGGATGTGGTGGCATTCGAAGCGAATCTAAATAAAGTTGTGCCTCATGCACCATCTGGGCCATCACGTGTTATGCCTGTAAGTGCTCTAAAACCCACGAGGGTAACTATAGATCCAGAATTAGTTGATGAAATCTTTGAAAGGGTAGAAGTTTTTTCCTCTCAGGCTGCTATTTTTTGTTTCTATGGCTTTTGGCCCTCTCTTATTGATCTACATGGCTGGATCTCCAAGAACCGGTTGCCGCTTATTGAAGACAATGTTGAAATCTTCCCATGTGTTAAAGGTTTATTTATAGTTGTCTTCCAAAGCCCTGAGGATAGAAGGATAATCTTGAGCAATAGTAATTTTTTATGGCTAGGTAAATATCCTCTCATGGCCAAACGGTGGCATATGGATTTTAATCTGCTTAAGGAAACCTTTAACAAGTTCCCTATCTGGGTTCGGCTCCCAAATCTACCAATACATCTTTGGCATGAATCAGTTTTTAAAACAATCGGGAATGTTATAGGAGACTTTTTATTTGTGGATACTTCGAATAGTTACCATTCGACCTGTGCACGCTTAATGGTTGAGGTGGATGTTTCTAAGGGCCTACCAGAGGTGATTTTTTTGGACTCCCCAAGGGGTACTTGGACACAAATGTTGGATTTTGAGGGCGTACCTTTTTGGTGCAAAAAGTGTCACTTGACGGGTCATACTGCTACTCATTGTATCACTAGGAAATCAAAGTCCAGACGACCACCTTCTTGGTGGTCTGAGGCTTCTTCTAAACATTATGTGGTTAAACAACCATTGGAAGATCTAGCTAATTCTAAGAATGAAGATAGTATCCATTCAGAACCAATGATTGAGGAGGATTCATGGGTGAAAGATACCAGAGATGGTCATGTGGAGACTGGGAATAATGATCATTCTAAGCTTGGTGTTGAGGAGGCTTTGGTCTCTCCCCTTGTTGTGGAGGAATTACCTAGGAGCCAGAATGTGGTTGGTTTTCAAAAGGATGTTTCTCAATCATCTGTGTCCCCTAGGTTTCATGGATCATTGTCTTCTGAGGTATGGATGATTGAGGCAGCAAAGGTAGAGGATGGATGGATAGCTGTTAAAAGGAATAAGTCTAATCCTTTGGTCCCCCCTCTATATATGAATCTTCGGTCATGTAAAAAATAAATTATTTTTATAACTTCATTTGTATGGGAGGTTGTAGGATGCAGATCTTGTTTGTTGATGGTCTGTTGTGTGTTGTGTCTATTGTTACATCAGGTCTTCTCTGATGTTTTCAGGTTCTTGTTTAACCTGGTTTGGTTTATTCCAGTTTCAGGTTCCTTTTTTGAAACTCGGTTGTGCTTTATGGTTTATCTCTTTTTTGATGTAAAGGGTTTTGGGGTCCCTTCAAAACCTATTTTTACCTTAATCTAAAACAATGATGGGTATGATCAAGTATGTATTGTGTGTTGAACCTTGTTCCATGCAAACCTATCATGAAGCATGTAGAGATCAATTTTCACTTATGATATAAAATTGAAGTAAAAAATTTAACATATGTAAAATAAAGTATTAAAGAATGAATTCACTTATATTTATGTGAACCAAGATGTCTTTTTGAGACAATGGAGAATGGGGTGATCATGCCTCTTGTAGATGCTAGTGTAAAACCATGGGTTTAGCAAATATGCCCTAACCCTTATTGAAAATGGAGAACTACATATAAATTAATCTATGTAAAATGTTATCTACCTACAAATAACTATATGTGTGAATTGGAAGATACTATGGGTTCTAATAAATCTTAAAAATGCCTTAGAATATACAAAAAATTTCAAAATCATCCATTGTATATGGATTGTATCATTCAATCTTGTTGGCATAAAATTTAAAGTTATTATCTATAGATAATTTTATGTTAAATTGGTTAACTTTAGTGAGGATAATGTATCACAAGGGTTATTATTGGTTACATTCATTAACATTCACTTAAAAAAAAGTACCACCTATATTTATAAAAACACATGCACATTATAACATAGTACTTCTTACTCTACTTTACTCTTTTATATATATTGATATAACCATTGAATACAATTGTTTATATGCTCTATATTCTATACCATAATTACACATGTTACTCTACTTTGTAACCCATGTATAATTTATCTCTATTCCCTTCTACTCTTCACATCTCTATCTATTTATTACAATGTTAAGGTATAAATATTGATCCAAAATAATGCAATTCAATGGTCAAGTCTATGTGAGACATGCCTTTTCTCTAATCAGATCATCCTTTCTCTTTGTAATGCATTATTTCTTACCATAGTTCTAGTTTATAAAATCCTCTATTTTGTTGGCCTAGATGATTGTTATGCTTTTATAATAACAAAATCAACTTTGTGGTACTTGAATTTTAGTTATTTAGTTGATAGAGAATCCTAACAACATTTTCATGGATTTTATTTGTCTTATCTTTGAGTCAACTCTATGTGTTGAAGGGAACCAAAATTCCCTCAATCCTCCTAAGTGTAAAAAAATTATTGAAATTGTTATTGTACACTATTAGAGATCATGGAGTCGATGCCCCTTCCTTGGGAAAATGTTACTAGTACTTACTTACCATAGTCTAAGTACAAGTATCCCAACCCAAAATGACCTTTTTGGAATTATAATCATATTATTTATGGCCACATTTTCCTTTGCATCCAAGATTATGTCATTTTGAATAAGATCATTTTCCAGTGACTCTAGGTAATTAATATGCATTTGTATCTCTAATTTATCCATTTGATTGCTCAAATACTCACTATAATCCTTTATTTATTCATATATGGATGTCCACCCTCTTTTTTATCCTTGTATCATTTATGTAGGGATACCATGTTAGTTCATTTTGTGGTGGAAGGTATGTGTTGAGGCACAAATATAGTTAAAACTACACTCAACTATTTTTTCCATTTTCTCCAACTTAGAATTTCTTATCATTTGTCTATAGGGGCCATCTGAGTGATTAAGTGAAGTAGGTGGTTGCATTTTATAAATTCTTCTTCATCTTTCCTACTTGTTCCTTGTATGTTTCTCTATTGGCTTGATTTTCTCCTAGATTCACCCTAACGAATCCTATTCCTCTTTTGTTTTAATATTAATGAGGCCTCTATCCACTATAGCTCTTACATTGATAAAAAAAATTCCTCTATTTCCACCAATTATTATTTGATTGGTATAGTCAATCTGTGGTAGAGTGGTGGTCAAGAGAGATAATCTTTTCTTATTTCCTTCCTCTAAGTTGATGTATTATGTCATTCAATCCCTTCTAATGCTCTAGATGAGATTCTAACCTACCATCTCTTTTTAAATTTGGGTTAGGTATTATATTTCTACCTTAATTTTACCTCTTTCAGTAGGATAGAGAAAACTTGATGGCACTAGGATAATGGATGTATTTTGTTCTTAATGTTCTTTATTTTTGTTCTCTTCTTCTACAAGTTTTTTCTATTTTTCCTCCTTAGCTCTCTTCTCCTCATGTTCCTTCTTTTTTATTTTCTTTCTTCTATTCTATTTTCTTATTTTCTACTTCCTCTAATTTTTCCTTCTCCACTTTTTATTTTTCCAGTAGTTGTTTAACCTTTTGGGTGGCTAATTTTGTAAATTCTTGAATTTTCCTTTTTTTCTTCCTCCTATTCATATCCAGTTAGTTTTGTTTTTGAATCATTTATTCCTCTAGTTCCTTGTATTTTTCCAAAAAAATATATAAGGCCTTAGAGACTATATCTATATTTTTCTTAGATCTTAACTCCATTTATTGGAGTTATCACAGTATTTCTTGGTTAGCTAGGGATATTAGGGACTCGGTGGTAGTTTTTTGTAAAGCTTCCTCTTTGTATTTATCCACCATAATTTTATCCTCTTTTTATTTGTGGTATAAATGAGGATGGTTTGAAATTATTATGGAATTATATCTATAACATCATATAAAATATATGGGCTTAATTTAATGTAGTGAAGAAATTCTTTTTTCACCCTACTCTATATAGTGGAGTTTGTATTTCTATATAAGCTCCTTACTTTGCTTATTCTTCCTTTGTGTGACACATACCAAGGAGGGTGTTCATATCTAGGACTTGTATGGTCACCTATTTATGTGTATCTTCCCCTTTTTCTTATTCATCTACTTTCTTTGAGGAATCTAATTTTGAGTATGTTATCACCATTTTGGCTTTAGATTTGGTCACTTTCTATTTTTTATTTCCCTTATGTTTTAATTATGGTGACTAAATCCTTCCCCTTTTTCCACTTATCTATAATAAGGATTATCTTGCAGTGATGGATGTATTAGGGGACGTAATATGTTCTTCTATTGTGTGTAATTTCCATTTTTTATTTTGAAGATAAGTGTCCACCAAGAGAGACTTTCCTCTTACTGAATGATTAAGGGGGTACCCTTTTTTTCAATATCTAGTTCTCCCAACTTTTCTCATGTGGTAGAGTCCTTGATAATTAATATATTCATATCCTCTTCTTCTTCCTCCTCATTCAAATCGCTCAAATTGATAACTTGTTTTTTTGGTCTAAAGGACTTTTGGGTACCACCTTGAGGCTCAGATGCCTCTTCTCCCCCTAGAAATAATGGATCCTCACTTATTTTGGTTTCCACTTATTATTATTATTGATTTAAACCCTCCCCTAGCTCATTAAAAAAAAAATCCTTGGGATCCAATGGGAGACTTCTAGACCTAGTGATGACTACCTTGACTTGCTTGTTATTAACTTCATAAGGTAGAGGTGGGAGAGGTACAGTTTTTTTAGTGAAGGGTTCAATGAAAATATTATCAATGCCTTACATAAATTAAACCTCTATAAAATATTTTTGAATAATTACCTTAGAGATCTAAAATCTCCCCTCTAGCATACTTCTAATTACTTGTAATTTTTAGGATACCTTTTATTACATCTAAGATTTGGGATCCTATGGGTGTATATAAATTCTATTCTAACTACCCCTAATGCCTCAAAATGGTGTGTGTGAAATACATTATAAGTACTAATAGTAATGAACCATAATATAAGTCATGAATATTTTTACTTCCTTGGTTTTCCTTGGGTTCTCCAAGTATTGTTCATGTAGTGTGGTGGCCAAGTCATACTAAATTTGGGTAGAGATCATGTCATAGGCTATCTAGATGTTCCTTTCCATTATGAAATCATGTCTATTTGTGTAATAAACCTTCTAGGTTTAGGCCTTTATTAAAAATATAATTTTCAAGTCCTTCACTCTCTAAATTGATATAACTCTATTATTCCCTTTATGCCCATCATTATGGCAAGGGAGTTGATACTCACATTTTTCTTTCCATCATACTTATGAGTCGAGTGTCCTTCATGCAAGAGGTATGTGATTGTATGTATAACCTATGATGTGATGCAATATTATTGATCTAGATAAATAATATCCTTGTGTACCCTACTCAATATCACCTTAATTATGTTTGAAAACATACCAAAATATGAAAATTGACTCCATGCATCTAGTTTCAGCCTTGGTATGACTGTATATTCTTGTTTGTATTCCAATTTTTGAGTTTTTAGGTTTAATTTCATATTTACACTTATTTCTACCTCCATATCCATATGATTGATTTCTAATAAATTTGTATTAATATATCTATATGTATCTTATGAATGTGTGACAAGGGTAGGAACCTTTAAAAATGTGCCCAACATGTCCAATTTTTTGTACTTGGGAAAGTGTGATTATATTTCGGTTATTTAATCTACTTGGATATGACCACCTAAGGAATTTAAATATTTGTAATAAAAAAATGGTTGATACAAAGTATGAATCTTCTACACAAAAATTTTTTAGAGTCTTGATACATAAACAATTTTGTAACTTTTTTAACCAAACCTTGGATTTATATCTCTCTTGATCTATCTAATAATAATGATGAGCCATTTTAATGCATTAAATCATATTTATTATCCTTTTTCATTCCTTGATTTCACTCGATTTACCTTGTAATAACATTTTGTATCATATATTTATTTTTTTCTCATCTTTTTTTGTTCTTATTTTGATAGTTGTCCTATACTTCGTAGTTCCCACCATCCACTTGTTTGCTTATTTTTAGTTTGTATTGGATTAATTTGTTGAGTTTTTCATTTTGCAAAGAAAAGATCAACTAATATTATCCCTTATTTACCTTACTCTATTACTATCTTTTTTTTCTTTTGTAAATGTGTATTTTCATGTTTTGAAAATTACTTGGTTGTAGAGAACAATTCGAGTTTATATATTTATCTAACATGTTTCTATCTTACTACCATGTCTTATTTTGTACTACAGTAGAATATTTGGCTTGTCACCATTTTCCCTTCCTTCATCCTTTTAATTCCTTAGTATAACTTTCTCTGGTGTTCATAATCTATATTTTCAAAGACAAATTTGAATTATTTTCATTATATAGGATGATTATCTCTTACTGTTATGTATTTGTACCAACCATAGAGCCAAAATTTTACCATCTTAATTTTGTCACTATGTGGAATAAAATACAACCACTTTTCTTCATATTTTTGTTCATATTCTTACTATTCTATAAAATTTATTACTACATGATCATATTTTATTTCGCACATGATAAGTGTCCAATCTAGTGTCTACTCTCTATACTTCTTGTATTACTGTGGGAGTCTGTTTTTATGTTCTCCTTTTTTTCAATATTATTTTATTTTTCCCTTTTTTACTTTTTATTTATTATTTGATGTAAATGTACCACTACTATGTTTTGGTAGCATCAAACAACTAGCTACTAATAAATTTTTCTTAGGATACCATAATACCTTTATTTAAATTTCTCGTCTAGGATTACAATGCTAACCTAATGGGGAAGTGACATAATCTACAACTAGAAACTTAAGCATCTAGTATAGGGTAACATGGTACCTTCTACTAGAAATTCACCTAACTAGAAGGATAGTGTCACCTTGTAAGTTATTTTATAAATGTTTTTATCACCCTAAACCATAATTATCTATGGTGTATATTTTCAATCAAGTTCCATTTATAAACACTTTTATCAGATTACCTACTAGTGTTCATCATTTTATTGCACATGAGTATAATATATTCTCAACTATGTAGAGCCTAGTCCATATTATTTTTAGCTTTCCCATATTTTTTTATTTTATATCATAAATTAAAACTTTATCTCCAATATAAAATTCTTTTATTTTATGTGCCTATCATGCCATGTTTTTTGGCACCTCTTTTCTTGCATTTGGTTATATGTTGCTAGAAACCTTTTTTCATTTAATTTTTATAATTTTATCGACCTCTCATGAATATAATATTTCTTATTTATCTATAATTTTGTTGCAAATCTCAAACCTGGTAGTATGTACTCCATTGGCATCACTACTTCTAGTCCATAGACTAGTTAAAAGGGGTAGTATTTAGTCAACCATTTATAAGTAGTGTGGTAATCTCATAAGAATGTTGGTATATTAGTATCCCAATCCACTATTTATATATTACAGTCTTGTTAGTAATTTCTCCAATACTTTCTTGAATGATTCAATGGTGTCATTTACTTGTGGATGGTAAAGAGTGCTTCTGTGATGTTAGATTAAGAAGTGTTTAAACAATTCTACAATTGTGTTATTTATGAAGTGTTTCTCTTGGTCACTCATTATGATTAAAAGGCATTCAAACCTTGTAAATTTTTTTACATAAAAAAAACTTGTAGTATTCTTTATGGTAAAATATTTTGTGGGAATAGCTTTTTCCCATCTTTTGAGATATTATGTTCTAGTAATAATGAACTAAGCATTATTTTTATCGTTATTGGTTTATTGGGACCTATAAAGTTGATTTCCCATTTTTAAAATGGGGCTCCAACTAAAACTAGGTAGAGAGGCATCTTATCCCTAGTATTTGGTTTACCCACTCTCTAAAAAATATCACTTCTTACATATCTGTGTGTGTCCAAAAGTGATAGACACCATAGGTCTATTAATAGTATTTTCTTCCCCATTACTTATCTAGAGTTGTGTCCTCCTACAACTCCATCATGTGTTTCTCTTAAGATATTCTACCACTCATGCATACTACCCATTTCAATACCTCATCTCTTCCCTTATTCTAAAATTCCCCTTTGATCAGCATGAAGGGAAATGCCTTAATCATTAATATTTTCTTCTATAATGTTCTATATTCCTTTAAAAACTCTCTATTAAATAAAAATTACACAATAAATTTCATGTATTTGGTTAATGATTCTACATGAAAAAAGGTGAGCTACAAGAAACTCATCCTTGATTGGTCTTAAATCTTTCCCCTTGGTTATTATTGTTATGTAGTCAAGTCCATTATTAGCTTTACTAGGTTTCATCATAATTTTAAAATTAAACTCTTAGAAAAATAGGAGCCAGTGTTGGATTATTGTATTATTGGCCTATTTATCAAATAGTTAAGTGGCTCATGGTCTATAAAAAATGTAAATGGGGTTTATAATAAGCAATGTCTAAATTTTTGTACCATGTAAACCATCACTAGTGATTCCCTCTCTATGGTGGAATACTTTATTTCTACCCTTTCTAGTTTCCTAATATTAAATGAGATTGGGTGGTCTATATTTTCCCATAGTTATGATAGTACCACTCCTATTGTAATTATTGAGGCATCAATATATACATGGAATGGACTATTCCAATCTATAAATACTAATATTGGATCATCTATAATCTTATTCTTTAGTGTATTGAATGACTTGTAGCATTGTCTAGACCAATCTAAGAGTTGATTATGTCACATTTTCAACCATTCCTCGATGGGTGCACTTATATATGCATAGTTTATTATGAACCCATAGTGATATTTGGTATACCCCAATATTTTCTAACCTCCTTTTATGTTTTAGGTGGTGGCAGGTTGATTATTATGGTAGTTTTAAGTGGATCTACCATCAATCCTTATTTACATATTATGTGGCCCAATAAATTTATAAAAGGAGTGACAAAGATTCATTTCTTAAGATTTAGTTAAATGTTCAATTATCTTCATCTCTATAACATCATCTACAATGATTTTATATGGTTCTTGATTAACCCATAAACCATCTCATCATCCAAGCATACCTCCAAAAACTCATGTATGAAATATCAAAATGCATTTACTATTATGAGGCTAAACACAATTGATACTTTATTCAATCTAAATGGCCTCATCATATATATGAAATATCCTCATTTTGTGGCAAATGTAGTTTTTGGTCGATCTTCTAGCACTATCTTGACCTATTGGTATCCTAAGAATCCATCAGTCAAGGAGTATATTTCCCTACTCATAACACTTTCCAATATCTCTTTTGTGAATGGTATTGGGAATAGGTCATGTAGATAAGCCTTATTTAGTTCCCTATAGTCAATTCATATGCATATCTCACTAGTTTTTTTATTTTGTATTACCATGGGACTTATCCATTCAGTGTCTTATACAAGATTTATAATACCACCATCTAGTAATTTGTCTAATTCATCCTTAACCTTCACATTTATGTTAGGATTTAGTTAATATGGTCATTTATATAGTGATTTTATATCCTCTTTCAAATAAATCTTCATGGTACCCACATCTTCCTTAATTCATTTAAGTTTAGTTAATGTTCTTAGGAATAAGTAATCAAATTCCCTCAATAGTTCTAAAGTTTCTCCACTTCCTCTTTTTCCCAGTAATTTCCTACCTTTTTTATTTTTGAATTTCCTTAGGTGTAAATATTTTCTTCCCTAATTTTAAGTGGTTCATAGAATTTGTGTTTTATCTTATGCAGTTTCAAGGAGTTGTCTTTCTCCTTCTACAACATCAATTTTTTTTATACTTTTAGGTTTTCTTCCTCATCCTCTTCATGATTTGTAATTTTATATAAATATGCCTTTTGTTTGTGTTTTTTATTTTCATGGTTTTTCCCACAATTTTTTGTGATTATCATACAATTTCTCCAATTTTTTCCTAGTCGTCCATATGCCCTACCAATGTTTCTCTAATTTTTATTTTTGAGAATTGTTATTTGTTAGTCAAGTATCCCATAAATAAAAATGTATTTATATTTTAAAGTGATCTAAACTCTTGTTTTTGGGTCCCATAAATTGAAATTTCTACATAAATCCATTCTAGTTCCCTTACATATCTCTTGATATAAGTACCATGTTTTAGGGATTGAATCAAATGTCCAAAAGAAGAATTGTGCCCATAGGCATTTATTAGTATCCCTTTTTTCCTTACATAACTTTTTAAACTTTTCAATATTACATTATGTATTAATGTCCCTTGTGTAACATCTTATCTCTAGAAATTAGATTTATGATTGTACAAACCTCATTCTAATTATTAGACAAAAGATTTTCCATGTATGGATGGTTTATCTATGGGTGTGCCACCATCTTGTGGCAGTAATAATGAGTGTATCATTGACTAATTTCATCCTTATTTCTTATTTTGGTAATAATCTCATCATTTATTATAATTATTCATCAATTGGTCATATGCTGATAAACTTAGGTAGTTTATTATGTGAATCCCATTTTATGCGGTGAGCTCTCCTTCTCTATGGTAATGGATTTTCTAGTGTAGTGGTAATTTTCCCTTTGTGGGGTATTTTTATTAGACAACATAATTTCTACATTATGGTTTCTAGCTCATCATATATGAAAGCCTTAATTTCATCCCCTAAGGGTATTTCTCCTTCTTCTACTACTATCATCTCTTCATCCTGATTAGGTTTTGGATCATCTTCTATCTTTATTTTTAGAGTATCCATGCCTAAAAGATTATCAAATTCATTGTCCTCATCTTTTGTCCATAGTTCCTATGACCATGTCAATGTCATTCCTACCTCTATTCAAAAATGGATTACTACACCATTTTTCTAAAATGTGATTTTTTCTTCTTTCAAGTTAAATAAATCATTACAATCTACAAACCAATATAGGTTTAGCAAATATGGAAAGATGGTATCATATATATCGATTACCTCAAAGTCTACCCTTTTCTTTATTCCCATAAAATAAAATTAAACATTATTTAGGGTGCTAATGAGTGAACATGAAGTACCTTGAACCATGATGATATCATATGATGTTATATGTAATTACAATTTCCCCAATAGTTCCCATGTGTTCAATGGTAATACACTTATGTCTACACCAAGGTCTAATAGTGTTTTCTTTATTTCTTAGTCATTTATTTTGATATTTAAAAGAATGGAAGTATTTTTTCATTTTTGGTTTGTTCTAAAAACATTTTTCTCTGGCTTATTATTTTTAGTTTTAGCTACCCTCTATACTTGATTTTCTTGTTTTTGTTTGATCCAATACTTATACTAGGTCTTATTTCTCAACCAACTTCATTATCTTTTTTAAATATTCAATATCATATTCATCAAAGTAAGTCAACTTAAGTTGATCCTTATCATGTTTTTTAGTCTTTATTTTTCTTTTTTTTTCAACAATTCTATCATGCTCATTGATATTAGGTTTATCCCCTTCCACATCTATGTTAGATTTCATACTATAATCAATGGCCACTTCTTTTCCTTTACCCATCTTCATGTCACTTATAATGGTTATTGCCACTCACAGTGGTAAATTATCATGCATAATGTGGATATTCTTCTTTCATAGACACTCTTTTTTACCCTTTATAGTTTCTTAACATTATCTAATATGTTCAGTCATGGTTACTCTCTAAGATGAATTACCCTCTTTTTCTATTATTTTCTCTTCTTCCTTCCCATAGTGAATTTCATTTCACCACCCGATTAATGTGGTTTTTATGCACACCATAAAATAATTAATGAGGTTTCCTCTAATATTTTAGGATCTCTATGAAACAAAGTTCTAATCCAAGGCACAAGTTATAGGTATGTAGTTAAAACAATTAGTTGGTAGAATAGCAGATAGAGCTTACAAGTTGTTTATCTAAGTTTATGGGTAGATGTGTGAAATATAAAAGGAATAAAGCACCAAGTGAGTTGTATGGGTGGAGGATTACTCTATGTCAGGTATATCTCAAAGATACTCAAAAAATGAGGGAAATATAATGCAGAAAAGAAGGTTTTGTGGTCCTAAAAGGTCATTTCTAAGGTTATTTATCTGGTGGATAAGTATCTCTAAGACCAATGTTTGTCACTTGTAACTATTTCACACTAATGAACAAGCATAGTTAGTAGTCTAAGAAAATAAGTATAGGAATCTTAAATATCTCAACTGAAGGTTGATCTCCTTAGAGTTGTTATTGCACACCCTTATCTAAGAGGTTACATCTCAGACCAGGAAGTTATCTAGATTAGCTAAATCACATGCCTAGAAGACTATACCAAAGGAAAATACTTTTACACGCCTCAAATTATTAATTCAATCTATACTAATTGCTTAAACTAGTGAAATTTACCAATCTTCAATAACTATTACACATATAAGATCAACATTCATTAATCAAAACAACCAAATTCAAATATAGCATTAGCAAACTTCAAAATTATTGAGTTGATATAGAAAAAAAAATCTAAATTTTCAAAAAAATAGAAAAGGAAGAAGAGAGAACAAACATAGTTGCATGATAATCAATGAAATGATTTCTTCCTGTATATTGATCAAAAACTCTAAAACCTTTGAAAGACGGGTTTACAAGTATTTAAAATACTTAGGGAATGGGTCGCTTCATCCTCCAAGTATAGTGAAACTTTAGTTTACATCAAAATGAACCAAACCTACATTCTAGTTTGATACAAAAATGTATGTTATAACTCATAGATTACATCATTCATAAACATGTACATGTTGGCAAAATAATTGATTTAATTATAACATAAATATAAAAAGGTTTAACTAGTCATGGTTATCCAAATAAGCATTATATGCAAAAAAAATTACAAAATTAGCCTTTGACTAAGGTTGGATTAGCTCCTACTTGGCACTACTCATTGTTGTGGTTGGAATTGAAGTAGTAACTAGAGTTTAACTGGTAGCTTGAACTAAAGTGGTAGTTGGGGCTGAACTAGAAATTATAATTGATACACTTGCTAAACTAGTGTGAACTAAATTTAGGCATTTTTGAGACTAGAACATTGGGTGGATTCTGAGATATTGAACTAGAATATGGTGTTGAATTAGACTTCTTCTTTGCATCTAACTCTTGATAGTGTTTGTATCCACTAGAATGTTGTGCTTATATTATGCTCATGTCAAGAAGAGATAACCTATTCACCATGCCTATTTTTTATTAGCCTTGCATGTTTAGTTTTGATAGCTCGAAATCCTACCTAAAATACTTCTACGTTAGTGGTCTTCTTCCTCACTGAACTTAAATTTGATTTAAAATATTCTAAAGTTAAACCTTGTAAACTCTACTCGAAATTATTTAAAGCTTTTTATAAAATTTGGTCAAAAATAAACCTGGATATCAACCTCCTAATGTTATCCCATGCATGTGTCAATTATAGTTCATTCAAAATTTACACTACATGCTTCTCTTTTTTGGTGTTCTTTATAACTAAAGCATCAACATCATTTCCCCATTCATAAGATTCTTGGGTCCTAATAACTACTAGATTCAATGCATTTTATGCCTCCATGGGGGTCATCAAATTCAAATGGTTAAATGCATTATTAATAGTATACAAGACCAAAAAATTGAGTATGTTATCATCTTCCTTGAGAACCTCAAATAATTTATCTATTTTGGTTGCATGGGGAGCCATTTGTACTCTCAAAGAATGAAAAATATCTAATATTTTTTAAATCCTTAAGACTACAATTTGAACTTCTTATTCTATCTCCGAAGGAACATGGATAGCCTATTGTTGTTCCATAAGGGTCTCCAACTCTTATTACAAATTTTTTCTTCCCTTCTATGTGCCTTCTTTAATAGATATCAATGTTGTAGAGTGGGTCTCTATGTAAGACTTAAAGTCCTCAATAAAAGGGGACTATCCCTTTGTATTATCTTATCTCTTTGAAAGAGAGTAGATATCCTCTCTTTATTCCAAAATTAGACCTAACCTAATGCAGTATTCTATCTTCCTCTTCCTCACCCTTTTTATAGAGCCAGTTGATTTATCAAAGAGTGAGCTCATAGTGTGTAGTTTGGTGATCTTTAAGTCTAGACTCTTAGAAGTTAATGCTTTAAATTCCTTGGCTCAATATGGAAGAGTCAAATTTGATGGATCTAGTGGTTATGCCTCTACTTGGGTTTATTTTTTAGGCTCAATCTTAGGGGATAGCTTGAGAATTGAAGGCCATATTATTTTGGACTAGTCTACATTCCCTAGATGTGGTATCAGATGAACAATATAGACTGGTCTCTTCTTCAGAGCTTTTTTGGTGGCCACTATTATTATGGTTTGCATTGTTCTTGAAGAGGTAATTGGAGATCTCAATTGAGTAGAATAAATTAACACTTGGGTGAATTTTTTACTTGTGATAGTGGAAGTAGAGGTGGAGACTAACAGAATAGATGTAGAAAAAATTATGAAAATAGGTCTAGAAAGAGATGATGACACAAGAGGAAAAAAGAGACAATTGGAAATGGAAAATAATAGAAAAGTAGAAAAGAAATAATATGAGAATGGTGTAAGGGAGTAGTAGTTGAAACACCCTTATCTGATTGGCCACCCTCAAGGGGTGCCTTCCCTTTTAGTCCTTACAAGATTAGAACTCTAGCTTATTGCAATTCTTCTTTATCGACCTCGTGGCTTGGATCACCTTTAGTTAAAGGTTTTATTTTCTCACTTGGATCCTCTATGGATTGGGCTTGAGGCCTTCCTACCTTAGATTTTATCTTCTAACAAATTTTTGTCTTTTTAGCCTAAGTATTAATCACTTGTTAGATAAGAAGAGGGAGTGTCATGGTAGATGTTGTGGTTATTAAAGATACCATCATAGGTATAATGTCTTATTCATCAGATGACTCTAGATAAATGATCTCCTTTTATATCCTAATAGTGTTGTACTTCTCTTGAATCAATTCATCTACCTATTTTTATTTTACCTTCCTCAGTTCAATAATGGAGATTTGAACTTGAGGAGTATATTCTTCCTCATATAATATAGTAATTGATGTTTCCCCTACACTTTGATCTTGCTCTTAATCTAGAGTTTTCATCACATTAGGTGGATTTTTTGGGTCTTAAATCTAATCTTATGGTTCTTGGAAGGGTCTTATATTCCATAAATCTGAAGATGTCCATCTCCCTAGTGGTAAAATCATGAATTTTGCTTGTCCTAATGTGAGGGAGGGATTGGCTTGGATTACTTTTAGCAACTCCTCACTCACACTAGCAGTCATAGCCTTTTTTTCATTTTTGCATCATATTTTGCATTGAGAAACAAGAAGT
Source organism: Torreya grandis (assembly GCA_037957365.1). Classification (NCBI taxonomy): domain Eukaryota; kingdom Viridiplantae; phylum Streptophyta; class Pinopsida; order Cupressales; family Taxaceae; genus Torreya; species Torreya grandis. The sequence goes on along the minus strand of JARHVA010005744.1, from coordinate 580,362 downwards.
CATGATCAAAAGGATCAAGCTTTTAGGGAATACCTAGGTTATGAACTCATTGTTGTACTCTCCCATGGGAGTCCCAATCCTTGTGGAGAAAAATTAGCTATGACATAGGCCTTCCAAGCACCACCATCCTCTTTGAAGTATATATAGTATGTTTATTGTATCCTTCCAATTATGAGATGAGATCTATAGAAGGTGCTCTTCTTTTTATTTCTCAGGTCCTCATCTATCCCATTCCCTATCTGATATGCAATCTCCTACTTAGTAACTTTGTTAATGATATATAGTCTGGGTACATCTAATAATCACCCAGAGTAGTGAGTGTATTGGCAATGTTCTTAGACATCATATCCAGTGGTTCACCTTGAATTTCCATCCAGACTTGAGCATATAAATCCTCCATAATTATTGATATGTTCCTCATATACACATAAATATGAACAAAGGAATAGATGTCACAAATTCTATTTTTAATGTATTTGGGGTTTGAATCCCACAAATACTCATTTTTGTCTATAGACAGTCCCCATGATTGCATCTAAAAGATATGACATCGTATAAAATTTTCCATCGTAAGGACTCCTTTCCTTGTGCAATATCAACTCTTATAGGTAGGCATTGATAATCTCCCCTAGTGTATATGTGCACTCTAACATGATCAATAGATCAAGTAGTTGTACCCACTTTAAATGAATTAAGTGGATGCTTAGGTGTCCAAATAAATGGTTTAGTAATGCCATGTCAATTTATATTCCCATCTAAAACCTAGTAATCGGCAAGAGTGAAGGTATCTCCTGGGAGAAGCCATTTTTTCACTACTTGTTCTACGTTATTATTCTTCTTCCAACTAGAAAACTATGAAAATAAAAGGTAATATATATAATGGGTAAACATAAATACCTCATGAATGTATCACCTGATATGTATGTGATGATAGTGTTATTTTTGACATAGTGTAAGAAACCACAATCTGTAATCTTCCCTTTGAAGAATAGGTTGCACAACACATCAATGAATGGCCTAAATTTAGGCTCAAAAGTTGTATAATGGAGTGTTTAGCATTTGAAGGGTAGTAAGTCAGATACAACTTATTGTTTTTATGTGGATATGTATTCCTCATAAGCGAGTGGGTCAATGTTATCTATGACCTCCCATAGAGTTGAGTAATTTATGAAGAGATCATCAAACACTATTACATTAAAAATTGTATCCGGGCATTTTGTTGAATACTTAATGGATAATCTAGATGGCATGTAGAATCCCTTGTATACTCTAGATGAAGATGTAATTTTTGGTTTTAAGTACTGCTAGAGTTAAATCTTTTAGTAATGGTGGCTTAGCATTTTTTTATGTGATTTACAACTTGTTTAAATGCAGCTAGGGATTTAAATTTGTAGAAGGCAATATATGCTTAGGCTCAATGACATTCAATGGATATGAGTTTGGTTATGGCTTGATGTTATATCCATTTATCATTCATGTTATTTTCATGTTCCATTAATCACCAATGTCTATAAGCTTGTCACCTTTATTTAATTTGAATTTAACTAGCCTAGGCCTAGTGGGCATGCCACGTAGGATGCTTACTCATTTGGGGATGCCATAGTGTTATTCCTTTTTTGACACTTGTTAATAAATGGTTCATTTGGGAGTCAAAGATTGCATTCAATCCAAATCATCTAAATTTTTTGATCCTAAAGTCTTGAATGAAAGACTCTAAAGACCAAAATGTTCTTTAGAGAGATTCATGAAACTTCTCTTGAAATCCAAGGCACCGAATACTTTTATCGAAGAGCAAATTTTCATTCGAGAGGATTTGTTGAAGAAAGTTGCCAAAGGTTAGAGTTCCAACTAAAAATATCCTAAATGAAAGTTGTCAAAGAGAAAGTTCTCAAAGACCAAAACTTATGAAATAAATCCACTACATAAGAGGTGCTGAACAAAATTATCTATAGGAAAGTTATTGACTAAAAGTTATTGACTGTAACAATGACCAAAAGAAAGTTTCCAACTGAAAGTTCCTGAAGACTAAATTATTTTGAAGATAAACATGTTGAATAGAATTTATCAAATAAAAGATTTCAAAAACTAGAGTGTTGAATACCAATATGTTGTTAAAGACTAAAATGTTCCTAAAATAAGCAAGCTCAAATAACAAGCCCAAATAAGTAAATTTGAATACTTGTCATACATAGAAAACTTCAAAAATTTCCAAAATTTTCATTAATAGATTAGTTCCAAAAAGCCATTATGATGAAAATGGGTTTCAAGAGAAAAACACATGCAACAAATATGATTTAATACCAAATATTCCCCAATTTCCATAGATAATGAACTAGGCTAACATGCATGTTCAACTATATTATGAACAATCCTTCTAAAAACAAAAGGGAGGTCCCCACTTTTTTACAAAAAATTCAAGGTGGGGTGTGTTGAATACAACACACCCTTTCATGTCCTAGCCATTTGATACTTTTTGTAAGTATTTATCCCCTTTTCTATGTAGATATTGTACCATTTCCTTAGTTTTTTTTCTACCATTTTTGTAAAATTATGTTGCTTTTAGGCAATAAAATTAATCATGGGTTCCATTTTCATGGAAAAATCCACACTCTATCTATGGCTCCTCTTAATAGTTCCTAGAAATATGCCCAATATTTTTGAATTTATAACATGTTGAAGGGGGTATTTCTTTATTATACCCCTAGTTATAATTCTGATTATATCCTCTATTGCCTTGGTAATTTCCTCTTATGTAGTGTCCTCTACTATAACTACCCTAGCCACCTCCTCTGTAATCCCTTAATTTTCATTATAGTGTTGAGGTTGGGTATTTTTAATTTCTAGAGGGGTTTGGTATATATATCTAAGTGTGGTATGTTAGCATTGATCATGTGTAGATGTTGTGATGGCATTTGTTGTATTATTATTTCTATTCTTTAGATAGTGTCTTATATATATATATATATATATATATATATACAAGTGCATCTATAGTAGGATAATTATGGTTATAGTGATTGAATGACCCATAATTGGTGAAGTGCATTATCTAATTAATAGGGGGTGTTACTTCCATCATTAGGCATAAGTGTTGTGTATATTCATCATCGACTCTGAATATTCCATAATAAGTCCTTTCACCATATATGGCTTGCTAAATTGGTGGTGTCATTCCCATATATGTTTGCACTTATATTATTACCACTACTCTTTTTCCCATATCACTATGGGGACATTTTGTCCTAGAATGGCCCTCCATAACAAGTGGTACAACAAATTCTTAGTCATGGTTGTGTATGTTTATTGTGTGGTATTGAAAAATCATCTCCCTTCATCTACATCTCTTATTTTAGTCTTAGTTATTCAAATTCCAACTTCAATCTTTCCACATTGTCAATAACAAGGTATTTATATCTCTTCTCCAAGACTATGCTTCCAGTCTTGATGCTATTTCAAATGTTTCCACACATGTATTGAAATATTTTCCATCCATGTTGGTATAAATACAAGTAATTAAGCTAGATATAATCCATTATATCCTCTATTTTTCATTGAAATGCTCATCTAAGGAATTTACCTACTATGGAAGTAAACTATTGATCATAATCTTTCATAGATTTCTTCTCTTTCTAAATTAGTTCCTTCATTTTTATTATGCTCTTTGTCTATATATTTGGGTAGTGAAAATAAACCTTAAATATTTTTTATACATTATCCCATGTATTGGCATATCCCAAGTAAGTTTCATGTACCACTTAAGTGCATCATCTCTTAATATCCTCAAAAAGTCAAATAATGTCACTTTTTAATTAGTAATGTTTCGACTTCTCCAATATGAGTCTAATACGAACATACTATATTCAACATCCTTTGTGTCTCTTCTAAAAAACACTAACTTCATCCTATTTTGTGCCATTTTAGTGTTCTTAGATGTTTTCTCAGTAGCATTACTAGGATTAGTATTATTATTCATCTGAGTGCAAGAATTACTTGATCCTACAATACTATTGTAAGTCTACTTGTACTTGTCTTTCTACTATCTAGCCAAATTATGATTATGACCTCTATCTCTTTTTAATTATTATTAAAATTATCTTCTTCCTAATACTTATTCTTGATTCCTTACAAATTCTCGTCTATTCTAAATCTCTTGCTTGTGAATTTTATATTTGTCTTTTACCTCATATCTAATAAGTATATTTATTCTAAGATATGGATGTATAGATCTATTTTTAATCAAAATTAGGATGTAAATTGGTCCAAATTTATCATTTCCTCTCAAGGCCTCTTGTGTTTTGGGTTTGGTGGGTTTGCATCATTTTAAATCTCTTCCTCATCTTCTATCTCTAATTGGACTTCTTGTCCCATGTTTTCATTAACTAATATTATTCCTATTGAATTATCTTCTTCCTTATTTATATATTATATTTATTTATTGTGACTACCACTACATATATTTGAATCACCTTTCTCCTAAAGGCTATCATCTCTATTTTCTTATATTTATTATTCTAGTTATCTATAAAACTTTCTTGCTTACTACTTACTGTTGCGCTGATTTCTATGGATAATATCACTTCCCTTCATTATAGTATGTAATTAAAATATCATATACTAATCCTCATCTCTTCACTTCTTCTTCTACTACCATTTAGTCCTCATCCACTTTGTACTAAACTACTCATGCCCAATTGGTCTTCCACACCCATGGTTTGGAATAGTTTGGGTGTTTTGAATAGTGAAGCTAACTCTGTTAATCCTTATCACATGTCATTCATCATATTTACTGATGTATGATTTAATATTTATTATATTATAATTATTTATCTTTCCTTTTCTATGCCCTCCTTTAGTGTGAATACTAACTCAACCATTTTTGGCAAAGGGATAATATTAAGAATTTCAATATTGAGAATTTCGCTAGTCAAGGCTAGATTATGTTTATCTATTATTTTATTTATTCTTATCATTACTTACTCTCTTTCCTTTTTATGTATATTTTTCTTAAATTATGAATTAATTATCTCATTCTCCTTTTGATTCTTCATCTCCTCATTTGTCATTTTCTCTTAACTAACTTTAATATATCCTCTTACTACTCTCTCTTGTCTTCTTAATTTACTTTTACTTGATACTTAATTCCCTAGCCCCTATAGCTTATTCAACCTCTCAAAAATGTTTATACCAAAAAAATTTATTAACCACATATTTTGAGGATCCCCTTTATTTTTTCACACCATTCCTTAGGTGCTTGGCCCTAAAGGAACTATTTACCCTCTCTTACTAGCCCTATCTCCAAAAATAGTTTGTGGATGAAGAGTGGTACTTTACTCAATAAATATTATCTTGATCCTTTAAAAAAATAATATTTTCTAGAATCAAATCTTTTCCAACCTTGTATATCCCATATTATGATGAATGAATTGAGAGTCATCTCAAACCAGTGATCAATAGCCTAGGTTAATGATATATTTAGGTGTTGGAATGCATCAAGATTTTATACAATCCACTAAATAGGTCATTTAATATTAATGTGTCACCTTATATGTATTTTTATTACCATATTAATCAAGGCCAAAATAGTTATGAAAATTTGACCTAAAATTCTTTTTCCTATGGTTGAAATAATTTTGCCTTGAATTTTGGTAATGATTCATGTATTCTTTTAACTTATTTTTGAAAAAAAAAATAGTTTTTGCTCCCACAAATATTTTATTTATGTTAATGAAAGCTTTCAAAACTCGAAATTATAATTCCTTATGGACATTAGTCTATTAAAATCTATGTGGCACTACCAAATGTTGACATAAAATATGAAGTTGTTGGTTGTAGATAGTTTCATGTTAAATAGGTTAACTTTAGTGAGACTGATGTATCATAAGAGTTAGTATTGGTTATATTCTTTATCATTCACTTAAAAAATTTAGTGTCTATATTTATAGTAACACATGCATCATACATAGAACATAGTGTGTCCTACTCTCCTCTTCTCTTTTATATATATTTCTATAACTATGGAACATAATTGTTTATATCCTCTCTATTTTATACCATAATTACATAGTTTACTCTAGTATTTAACCCTTGTATAATTTATCTCTATTTTTTTATTTTATTTACAATTCTATCTATATATTACAATGTTATGGTATAAATATTGATCCAAAATAACACAACTCAATGGTCATGTCTATGTGAGACATGTCTTTTCTCTAATCAGGTCATCTTTTGTCTCCACAAAGCCTTATTTATTACCATAGATCCAATTTATATATTCCTCTATTATATCACCCTAGATGAGTGTTATGTTTCTATGATAATAAAATTAACTCTATGGTACCTATGTTTTGGTTCTTCAGGTAATAAAGACTCCTGACAATAAATTTGAGTGATTCTTGAGTAGCGTATGTGTAATACCTAAGAGTAACATTTATATAATATGTCACATATCTCTTTTTTAGTCACATAAATTAATATTTAAACTAAAATAATTAATTATTTCCACTCATTATATTTACTTAGCTCATGCCTCATTTCACAATATTTGTCCACTCTTCTTTAATTTTTTATGTTGATAACCCATTCCTATAAGTAACTAATGATCTCAAAAATTCCCTATTACTCATTAAAAATATCAAATATTTATCCCCTAACTAATCCATACTCCCAAATTAGTTGTATTTACTCATAATACAAGGTCACACCCTTTGGACTATCCTAATTTTTGGTCTTGTATAATTAAGATGATTGCATCATCCTACTAAATAAAGGCTAGTTTCTCAATTTCAAACTCATGTAATGGGTCTTCCCATATTTTTCATGATAAATATCTGAATGGATTCCTAATTTATCACTATGAATCCAAAATTTAAAATCATTTTTTACCCAAGAGGCTCACACATTAAAAAACATTGAGATAAAATTATCTATATCTCTAGGTTTTGAATATATGAAGCCCTAGTAGCCTCGAGCTAAGTATTTATATAATTTCAAAGGTTAAAATTCATAATCAAATTAAATAAACAAACCATAATTAAACATAATATATCATTACGTTATTCTTTCACACACACCATTATAACAAGGGAGAACTACATGTAGTTTAATCCTTCTTTGGAGTATTGGTATGTAAGAAATGCTTGAACACAAGGGGTGTTGATATATAACACAAATTCAAATACTAACCCATTTATTTATTTTATTTTATTATCATTCATTGTTACAAGTGAATTATATGACACATTTTTAGTTTCACAACAAATTGAGATCTCTTTCACATTGAAATAGAACACACACAAAAATAAACATGTCATATCAATCATAGAGCATAAAACCCTAAAATATGTCAGTGTGCCCTAAGTACACCATTGCATCATGACCATATCTAAATTTATTAACCTTATATAGATAGTAAGTGAAACATTGGTCATGTTTCATAGTCAAAAAATATAGTCACATAGTCAATTTTTTAGTTTTTATCTCAGTTTTGCATTATCAAATTTTTAGCTAAGTACTTTATCTTTGTTATTTCAAATTTTAGATATTTTCAAATAATTTTATGTCATGTATTTCATATATATAGCATTATGATTTTATGTATAATATTTTTTAATTAGTTAATTCATTTATATTTACCCTAAACTGGATAAAACACCTTGAATATGTTCTCAGGCCAATAACTTTTATAATTCAAGTCCAATGACTTATTATTAAGTATCATAATATCTATGAAATTATGAACATATTCCTCACATATGCCTTCAATATTATGATTTTTTTAATCTAAGTTATATAATTTGTGAAATAATTTCATCAAATCTTTGAAATTCCACTTATAATCCTTTAAAATCATGATATATTCCCTATGTATGCCCCAAATTCTATGCCAAACATGTCATAATCTAAGTAAAATTTTTAAAAATATGAATAAACATGTACCATTTTGAATTAAAATGTCCCCAAAATTTATAATATTTTACTATAAAGGCTTAGTCTCTAATACAAGCCATATTATATTCCCCTCTTTTGAGGTGAGGCATGTAACTAAATTATTGATCTCAAAATAAGGAGTTATACGCGTCATGTTATATATAGAAAAGATACACACAATGTAAAACATGTAATATCATGTGTATGATACATCATCAAAATAGAAATAGATAATTTTATTATATATGAAATATACATATTAAGTCACACAAGTTTCATGTCAAGATAGATATAATAATGAGAAATGCATGTATACTCAACATAATAATTAACATCCATAAAATTGAATAATAACTATGTTGAATTTGTTTGATATGTATTATGGCACTATATAAAATAAAATTTGATATGGATCATTACATTAAAAACTTGATAGACAGTCTCATATTTATCCACACATTGAAAACAAATTTACACATAAATTCATGGCCATAACACACATGATAAATTACAGTAATAACACTCAATGTCACACAAGGCAAAATCCACATATAATGGGCAATAAAATGTCACATAAATTAAGATCCATACTCAATTAACAATCAAATGTCACACAAAATCAAAGTTAATCATAAATATATAAAGAGTTACTACTAAATAAGATAAGAAAACATCTCATCGTGTATCACAACAACATCAATCATGCATATAAAAAGCAAGCCTAGTCGACACAATCAATGTACATCATCATCAAATATAGAAAAATACAATATCTAGTGAAATATAAATGTAAATAATATGAGTAAAATAAAATCATGTGTAATCAGTGTAAAGTGGCCCAATATGATCAATGGAAATAGTCAAAGAAAGATAAAGCCTATGTAACATAGAAATATGCCCCCAATGTAGGAAGGTATCTCTTGGGATTAGAAATTTCACTCATATGTGTTTCCATGTCTTATGAAACATGTACATCATTCATATCACTCATGTATAATATTAAATAGATGTACATATAAAAATTTGGCAAAGTAATATATATGATAATGCATAAATTAATCATGTAAACGAGCAATACATGTCATGAATAAAACCTAGTTTATATTTTATTGAATTTTTTGAATTTTTTATTTTATTCTAAGTTTTTGGATATTTATTTTATGATAACAAATTATTCCATAAATGGTATGCTCACATTTAGGTCCTATTTAAAATGTGTTTAATGTTACCCTTCATGAATGAGTAGTAACATGTGTATTGTGTCAGAATCTAAAAAATAATATCTTGATATGATATAACCATCATCATCAAAAACAACCATATAATCTTGTATATGTTATTAGTTATATGAATAATATATTATGTGTAATATTATTCATTATATGATAATGTGCCTATTTTCATTTTAGAACATGCATAGGAGTATGTAACACTAGTCTATGAAATTATGGAGTAGATAATGGTTGTCATAAATCCTAAATAACCCTTTGAAGTAATAAGCACTAAAGTAATGTTCATATAGGAAATTATACTATCTTTCTTTGATTTTTATTAGATTGAAATATGCACTCATGCAACCATAGTATCATTCATACACACCATTACCACAAAGAAGTCATCATTCCTATATAATAATGAAACAAATAATATGAAAAATAAGATTCTCTTCATTATTGCCTCAAATTTGAAAATATAATCTGTAGGTTTTCTCTCTTATAATAATATAGGAGAATCAAAAGTAGTACCTAATAAATAAGCAAATGAGTTGGTTTCAAAATAACTACTTGGTTGTTGTGATCAACTTGAATATAGGTGGATTGTTTGAATAAGTTCACAAAAAAATAATATTGGTGCACACAAATAAAATAATCCAACAACTATAAAAAATAACTCAAAATTAATCTTAACTATGTGAGTGGGTGTGAACACAACTAACAGATAAAATTGTTTTAAAAATAAATTAAACCACTAGCTAGTGTGAACATGACCACTCCAACACCCTCCCTTAAGAATAAAATAGGGAGTGATAAAAGAGAAAGCAAAGAGACTGAAAGGGTCTCAGTAATTAGGCCTAATTAGGTACCCATGTATAAAATTATATTCAAATATAAAGTGTCCCTATACTTACCAATCCATCTTATCAGAATACATGAATGTCAAGTCACCATAACCATAAAGTTAAATAAGAACCAATACTCTATATAAGGCTCACTATATAACAATATTGATGAAAAAACTAGGGAAAAAGAGTCACCATGGATGGAAGGTATCATTACAAGGTACCCAAAAAACCAATAAGACCATAATGAGAGTAGAAAAGATAACATATGTTGTAATGCATCCCAAGAAGTACAACTCAAAATCTCACACAATGTCATAGTAGGTGCACTTGGTGGATTGAATCTAATCAACCAAAAGTGCACTCAATTAATTTCCTAAGCAAGGAAAATGTGATAAACCAAGGGCTAGCAAGGAACATGACACCTGAATTAGTATGTGCACACACCTCTTCATAATGTTAAAATGGGTGTAGTTACTTAAAAACAAATATGTATGAGTGGGTCAATCCCACTAGAAAACACTAAAATATTGGCACTAGGCTTCACCAGACTAGCTAATCTTTAAAATGAGATCAAGCTCCATGATAAATCTAAAGGAGACTATCAACATCAAAGATATAAATACAAATCTCTTAATAATATGTATTTGGTGGTGATGGGATAGTCAATAATTGAAGAATAAGGTGCTTAATGTGGAGTAGACAAACATGAAGAAAAAACTCCATGGCTCTCATTGTAACTACAAATAAAGGTCCCATACGACAACAATATCACCAAGTGATGCAATAATATCCACAATGTAGTCAATTTGTAGTAGATAACAGCTATGAAATGAGATATGTAGGATAAAAAAACACATCTACCTAACTAAGAGCTCAAATAACCAAGGAGCATCAAAAGGCAGGAGAAGTAATGTGTGGTTGAAGAAGCTAAGTGATGGAAGAACCTCACCTATATATTCCTCTCAAATAATTTTGTTAATGCCACCAATAATGATCAAAAATCCACCCCAAATTAACACTATTGGTTAATTAATATGCTTTCATATAAGTGGGTGCAATTTTCATAATATAAGAATGTTTGGTAATATCCAAAGAAGTGTCATGTATATCATGCCTAACCACTATAATCTTAGGTTTCTCAAGCTTGAGTGAAGGTATAAAAGAGATCATATATAGCTCATCATCATCACAAAGAGTGGAGTGAAAAATGGATGGATCTCTAACAAAATATCCCAAAAATGATGAAACACCTACGTCATAACCAATGCATTGTCAATCAATCTAGGATAGATAGGGTAAGCAATGCCCTAGAAATGCCTCCCAATTCCCACAATTTTGGTAGTATGACCCATGGAATGAAGGATGTGGGATCCAAATCTAGTGGTATGCTTCTCAAAATAAGTAGGAATTTATGTAGGTGGAACTATAGTGAGATGTGAAAAGTGTGCAAAAACATTATGCACATAAGTATCATCTACAACAATAGGAATAACATGAATAATGGGCTATTCAAAATCTGGTAGATCACATTATAAAAGTGCATCAAGTAGATACATACAAATTTTAGTAACATAATATGGACTAATAATATGGTCATGAGAGTAAAACATATTAATATGGTGATGTTGCATGATATAAATTTCATTTTATAGGGATTGAATAGGGGATCCCTTACTATGAATGAGGGAGCATAAAAATAAATTCTATTTCACTAATTTCTTGTTCACTTCTTATAGTGCTAAAAAATATGCCTTTATATAAGGCATAAAAGTTGCAACAACCATAGTATTATAATGTGAATCCATATGAGTAGCAAGAGGTGTACATACCTATTTTGTGTCATTAATAAAACATGGTGTAAATGCAACATCTTAATGAGATAAGTCATCACTAACAAATGAAATAAGACAAGAACTAACAAAAGGAGGAGTAAATGTCAAATATTTCTCACACATATCACCATAAACAATTACCCCATCATAAATGGGATAAGATGGTGGATAAACATCAACAATGTCACTAATAAAATCCTCACTACAAGAGGGATGAGAATGAAGAAGAACATGTGAAGGTGAAGTGACCTCATCAAACAATGCTAAAATAATGTCCCAAGATTCCATAAGTAATGTGGCATGTATAATGTAATATATAAAACTATTTGAAACATGGAGGAAAATAAAATAGAGTGATTCTTGTTTCAAGGATGAAAGTTGATGCAATTATAAATGCATCATGTCTATAAATCAATCCTAACTCAAAGAAGATAGATCATACCATACACTTCCAATTGGGGACACATTTTTTAAGTAGGAACATGACCAATATGGGGATCCATTATACCTAATTAGGGGATCTCTTACGTAATACACCATGATATGGAGGGTTTCAAATCATTTAGTCAAGCACAATCATGTAATAACCCTAAGGGAGTCCTGTGTTTTGATATCTCTCTAAAATAATAAGAAGTAAATCAAATCTAATATAGTGCTCACCAAAGTTTGTGGCATAATGTGGGGGTTAGAAATAATAAAATTAAACATGCATAGAATACATATACTCATGTCAATGTATACATAATCCTAATGCATGGAAAACAAGTAAAAATGCATATCTATCTACTATTAAAAATAAGGAACAAAGTTAGGAATACTTACCTTTGAAGATGAACCCATCGAGCCTCATTCTCTCCCTTGTCCAAGATGCTTCATAAGAGGTTGTGGTATGTAAGGATGACAAAGACAAATAATCTCTAGTCTAAAAACCTATCTATACATCTAAAATACTTCTCAACAAGATAAGATCTATATCTCTAAATAAAGTATGAAACCCTAAGTTTGCACCTCAAGTAGAATGGTGGATGGATAAGCATATGCATAATAACTCTTATTTATTCTCTTCTCTTAATAATTATGAAATAAACTTTTGTATATAGGTAACTCTAACCCTAAACCCTTAAAAAAATTATGGCTGACAAGGTTGATTCAATCGACCTAGAATTGTTTAACCCATGCTGAAAATGAACTACATCAATACTGTGGGATGATGAAAAAATAATACAGGGTCGACTCAATTGATATAGTTTAAAAACTACTTAAAGGGGATTTAGGATAGGAAAAGGTAAATGAAAATGAAAATTACTAGAGGAAGGTTTAAAATAGAATAACAATCTTAGTTAAAATGTTTATAGGAGACAAGTGTGTAGATAACAAGTGTCAAAAGGGATAACATTTCTACAAAACACCAATGGTTTACCCATAGCTTAAGGTGTACACTCAGAGAGATTGAGACTTGATGGACCCTAAAAGATACAATTTGTTAGTAATTGGTAAAAATTTTATAATATTATGTGTATACATATTCCCCAATCGAAGCTCATCACATGTTATATGAGTACAACATGGGATGGTGCTTCAGGAAATAGAAATGATAACACATAATATTGATGCCAAGTAAAATGCATTAAGGAGAAAATAAGATAAATGAAAGGATAGAATTTTAAAATACATACCTTTACTTACCTTAGTGTTTTAGATAAATAAGTAGACTTCAAGATATGTGAAGGTGTCAAATGTGAAGAAGATTAGGCAAACCTATAGATATTAGTGCAAAATATAGCTATAAATATAAAAAAATGGAATATAGGCATATAGTAATGAAAAATGAGTTAGTATAGACAAAGATATGAGGGTATTAAGAGAATTGTAAAAGTAGTACTATTAAGGAAAGTTTAGAACAAAAATATTGAGGGTAAATTTATGAAAAAATGATGGAAAATGAATGACAAATGACTGGCAAATGATGGTAGAACATAGTAAATCACATTAGAAAGCATGGAAAGCATAAATGGAGAAAAAGAATGTATAACATACTAAATCATGTTGGTAATAATGTAAAACATGAGTGACAAATGAAATATCCATGTAAGATAAATCCTTACAAAAATAATTTAGTGATAAGTACCCTATGTAAGATAAGCATGTCGAATCAAACATAAATAAATCACAAATGGCTGAAAATGAAAATTTAAATCAATATGTAATACAATTATGTCAAATAAAGGTGAAAAAAGCATAAATAAGTGAAAATTAAATGTAATTCAAGATGTGATACAAACATGAAGAAGTCATACATAAAGAAAAACGTGTAATAATTCTAAATATCATGTGTAAGATAAGTGAAGTCCACAAAAATCAAACAAGAACATGATGGAGAAATGAAAATTAAAATCTCTAAAAGATGAAAACTCAAACTTAGTGCATGTTCTAAGGTAAAATGTAAGAAAACCCAACCACCTAATGACATGACTAGGATGACAATGAGATGGTGTTCTAAGTAAATGGTGTAAGGGTGTTTGTGAGGAAGGATTAGTCCTATCCAAGGTTTTATAATGTAACTCACAAACTATAAACCAAGAGGAATAATAATGTATATGTGATCAAGGATGTTGTTAGCTAAAATTAATATCCAACAATGGGAATATAATGAAAATATGATGTAAAATAAGTAATTTGAGGCACCACGTGGGTGATGTGAATATCCTTAGTAAAGACGAGACACACTAGGTAAGTGAGAAAGACTAAGAATTATCAACACCAAGGACATCGGAAATTTTGACTAATGAACACAAATATTAGGCTAACAAGTGAAGTATATATATCATCCCATTAAGTCTATATGCATGAAAAATAAAATGCACCTACCTTCCCACAATGTGTTCCCCATTTCTTAGGACCCCTTATAGAGTCATAGATCTACTATGAAGATTGGGTACTTGCATGAGAAAGTAGGTAGCACTAAAAGATTTTTTTATTCTCCTTTTCTAATCTACTAGCCTACTACATCTCAACAGACCTTTGCTCTATTGTGAGTCTAAATATGGAGTTTGAGATTTGACTAGAAGAAGGAGATGTGCTTAGAATCATGTCTTTTAGTGTGATTTGACTTTTGGAATTTTTAATGTTTCCTTTTGGATCATTGCCTTTTGTTTATATTTTATGATTTAGATTTCAACTTTATTGATGCCTTTTTTCTATTCCTCCTCTATATGGATTTGGAAAACCAAACATGGGTGTTAAAGATGACAAACACAAGAGAGATTAGACTTGGTCACCAGAGAAAATGACCTAAAGACCAAGGCATCTAAAGACTCCTAGACTTATCCACAAGCAAGTATGCAATATCAAAATTGACCAATTTGAGCCTCAAATGAAAGGAAATATGGGGATCATGAGAGATCCATCTATGTAATAAGTGATACAATGACGAATATGCTCGTAGCTAATCACAAAGAGGTAAAATAGTGCTATGAAAGGGATGGGGCTATGCTTATGATATTCATGTCACTAGAAAATCCATGCTAACCTACAATGGATCTAGTACAACCACCAATAAAAGTAGTAGTCATACCAAAAAATGGTTTAAAGATGTTTTGTTTTGTTAATTTGTGAGAAAGGATAGGTCCTATCCATGGTCTTACACTACAACTCATAAGGTGAACACCAATAAGGTAAATGCTAAATAATGGGACAATAATCATAAATCTACTAAGGCAAAGACTGACATAAAAAGACAAAAATGAAAGAGGTATATAAGAACCAAAATGAAAATAAATTATTAATGCAATGTGTAAGAAAACCAAAGAATGTAAAGAAAAATAATGGTGTTAGTAAAGTGTGACTAAAAGAAGTAAACTACATGAAAACAAAGAAACATGAGACAAAAAATAACAAGATCTATGTTAACATTTGTATCAAAGATGAGCATGTGAAATACAAGTCTATAAGTCTTGGAAGGTTTCTTAAAGTTGAATTTTGTTGTTTTTATGCATTTTAGAATAAGAGTTGGCATCATAAGATACCCCATTGGGTAAGTGGATATAGGGATGGACATCGCAAGATGCCCCAAATTCTGAAGGGACATGTGGATGGGAATCACAAGATTCCCCAACATGTGAGGTGCAATGAGGTAATATTAAATCATTAAAATAATTTGCATTGGGTTGGTAGGTGCATTTGGAGATAGGTAAATGTGTTGGTTTGTTATATTTTAAAGATTTTAAATTTGACATATGATGTGTAGGAGAGATATTAAGAGGTAAAGGAGGTAAAGGAGGACCATGTATGATATGATTTGGAGTAGGAATTTGAATTAGGTACTCCTTTGGTTTAAGTGACCTAAGAGGTTGAGGTTTAATGGATGTAATGATATGTTTAAATTTTTTCATGTTAGTTATCCTCTCCCTATTGGTGTAGGAAGAAGGATCAACTATGGTTTGAATAAAATTAGTGGATGAGGTGTGGGTATAGGACAATTTTTGTTGTTCCTTAGGTAGTTTATTTTGATGTTATTGTGGTTATTTATATTAAAGTTGAAAGCTTGAAGATAGTCTTGATAACATTTTTTTTTGAGAGTATCAAGACTGACATGTGGATAAAGAAATAAAGTAATAAGAAATTGGTGAAAATCATGACAAGACTCATAAAAATGACCTATAGTAGCATGCCACCAACAAAATTTATCAAGATTGTATGATTTTGGAGGAGGTTTAGAAGGATAAAATCTCATGGGTTTAGAGGGTGGTAATTTCTTCTTAAGTTGTTCTAGACTCAAGGGAGGGTGGGTCGGGTTTAAATTGGTTGAATTGGACACTCCATTTTGAGGTTGGGTAGGCTTGGATGAATCAATGTTATGAGAAAATAATTGAAAAGGTTATTTATTAGTTATTTAAGGTGTTTCAAATTTATTCATAAGAAAGTCTTAACTTTTTTCTTAGTCTAAGGCTTATTTTAAAGTTTTAGGTGAAAAGATTCAAACTTTGTATTGAAGGAGAGCTTTAAGAGCCTTAACAAATAGTTTTAAAAGAGTGTCATCATTCATGGTATGGTCCAATTTATGAGAGAGAGACTTCCATCATTTGATGAAAGTGTGAGCAGATTCGTTAGGAAGTTATTTGGCATTGATAAAATGGTTAAGGTAATTTCAATAAGGTTGTCATGTTTGAATTCCTTCACTAGAGCATTGACTAAACCCTCTATTTGTGAGATGGAATGTCTAATAAGTTGGTTATACCATTAAAGTGCATCACCAACAAAGGTTTTGGCTAAGAGCTTGGTGGTAGTGAAGGTTTTAGTTTGGACCCATTCCTTATAGAGATTACTAAAAGACTTAATAAAGATAGTAGGGTCCTTAGTCCCATTATATGTGATAGTTGGATAAATGTTTCCAATATATATGGATGAAATGAATGGAGATAAAGGTTCATTTTGAAGACATTGAATCATTTTGTTATTCATTGGAGGTTGAGGGATGATATTGCCATTGACATCTTTAAGGGGAGGAGTGACAAAAAATTTATTTGGTTGAGACATGATGACTTGAATTGGTTGACTTGTCATGTTTAATAAATGTTATTACATGTTCATCATTTGAGAATGATTATTTTTTTGCATGATGTTCATTTTCTATATGACTTGTGAAAAAAATTGAGTTGTATCAATAGGTGGGTTGGTGTTTGTAGGAGGGGTAATAGTATTGTTAGGAGGAGTATTATTTATAGGTGGAAGATTCCCAAATATTATAATTAGTTGTCTTAAGTATGGTAGAAGAAGAAGGAACCTTGGTAAAGCCACCATTATTGGTAGGAGTGTAAATAATATTATCATCAAGGTTTTTGAATAATTGGGATTCATATAGATTATGAATTTGATTGGTTTTAACCATGTTAATTTGGGAAGTAATAAGTCTTAGTGACCATGATATGGGTGTAATAAGAGGATAGTGAACATTGGTTGTAAGAGGTGGAACATAGTGTGAGGTTTTAATATTTGATGTAGATGGGTTGATGAGTTTATGACTTCTAGGTTTAAAAGGTGTAAAAGTGGTAAAAGCTATATGAATGTCATGGTTTTGGATTTATCTAATAAGATTATTTGTATCTACTATATGGTATGGTTTAGATCTATATTGAGAAGATTTAGAACCATGTGATGAAGAGTTACACCATAAAGAGTTGTCTTCTATGGTGGATAGGTAAGGTAGGAGAGAACAACCCGTGTACATTTAGAATAGGTAGATACTATCAAGAAAGAATTTGATAACAGGATTTATTATGCTAATTAGGAGTGTATATCAAGAAGATAGGAGGAAAAATAAGGACAAATTTGGCCAAAAAGAGGTACAGGGTTGGCCTAAAGTAAACAAAGTCAACTGGGTCAACTCTATATTAAACAAGGTTGGCCCAGAAGGTACTAAGTCAATTGGGTTGACTTAGTATGCTAATGAGGAAATTCAAAAAGATACTAAGTTGACACAGTCAGCTTAGTATGCTAAGGATTAAGTTCAAAAATATACTAATTCAACCTAGTCAACTTAGTATGCTAAGGAGGGGAGGTAAATTAGTATGTAAGTGATTGTGTAGATAGATATGATAGTATTCTAAAATAAGGGAAAAAAATTCAAAAGCAATAAATGAAAGGAAACACACAATCACTTGGGTTAATGAGGATGATCTAATCGAGGCACATAACACAAAACCTTGCACCAAATCTAACCAATGTATTTTTTTACAATACAACATACAATTGAGCAAAGAGCAAGAAATTAACTTGGAGAGTGAAATCTAACTAAGTGGTCATACTAAATGTTTTTAGATTATTAGAATATGATTTTTAGCTGTGATAAGAAGTTGGATGTAAGCAAATAACTAGAAATCAATCTAAGGATGGTCTCAAGACATTTGAACTGAAAGGGATTTATATTGGCAATGGTACCATCTTGGTATTAGGGCCTACCCCCTTAATTCACACACCACATTGATAAGGGTGTCTAGTGCTTAGCCAATATATACCATTAACCATGTTTCTATACCTAGTTATAAAACCAAGTCAAGTTCCCCCTTGGTGATGAAATCCAAGAAGGTAGGCCTTGGGTAGATAATTGTCAACATGTGTTCTAATATTTTTTGATTTGGTATTGTGTGCATAAAAGAGAAAATAATGCAACTAAATGGTATATTTAAAACCACCTAATTAAACTATGTGATCTATTCTAAGCGTGAAATTAATAAGAAATGAAAGTGTGAGCTAATTACTAGTATAGAAGTGTTAATTTCAAATTTGAAACATAGTGTAATGTCAATTCTAATGAAAATGTATGTATAGAGTATAGAACATAGTTGATAGTGTCACTTATTCACTAAAAAAGCAAGGATTTGAAAAAAAACTATGTTGACATTATAGACCTAGTTTTCCAGACATAATACAAAATATAAGACTACGTCGATAGGGTTGACCTAGTTGACTGTATAAGGTTAGTTTTAAAGACTACAAATTGTGAAAATAAAACTATAACAAATGCTAGAAATGATAAATAAGAATAGAAAGGAACTTTAGTGGGTTGAAGGATGTAGAGGAAGATAAGATTGTTGTTTAAGTACCCTGATTTATACTTTCAAATTCTATCAAATGTGTTAGCCTAGCTTTGCAGATCTTATTTGTTAAAAACCTAAAAAATGTACTACATTGATAGGGTCAACTTAGTATGCTAAACTGGATGCCTAAAAATGTATAAGGTTGACTAGGTTGACTTCATAGCCTAAACTAGAAGTCTAAAAACCCTACACAAATAGAATAGTATCATATTGATGCGAATGTGTTGTTAAACCTACACATAGAAGTTAGAAATGTGTTGACACTATCAACCTAGTATCATAAATATATGATTAAAAAAAAATTAAAATAAAACCTGCGAGGGTTATATTCACATCAGGTTCACTAGAATGTGTGTAATTAAAAATTCATCATTTCTATAAATCAATCCTAACTTGGAGAAGATAGATCATACCATACACTTTTAATTGGGGACACATTTGTTAAACAAGAACATGACTAATATGAGGATCTGTTAGACCCAATTAAGGGATCTCTTACCACAATACACCATGTTAGGGAGGGTTATAAAGCCTTGAGTCAAGCACAATCATGTAATAACCCTAAGGGATTCATGTGTTTTTATATCTCACTAAGATAATAACAAGTAAAGCAAATCTAATCTAGTGCTCACCAAATCTTGTGGCACAATGTGGGGGTTAAAAACAATAAAAGTAAACATGCATAGAAGGCATATACTCATGTCAATGTATACATAATCCTAATGCATGGAATATAAGTAAAAATGCATATCTACCTAATCTTATAAATGAGGAACAAAGTTAGGAATACTTACTTTTGAATATGAACTTGTCAAGACTTAATCTCTCCCTTGGCCAAGGTACTTCATAAGAGGTTTTTATGGTATATAAGGATGATAAAGGCAAATTAGTTCTAGGATACACAACCTATCAATGCATCCAAAATACTTCTCCACAAGACAAGATATGTATCTATAAAGAAAGTAGGAAATCCTAAGCTTGTTCCTCAAGTAGAATGGTGGATAATCATATGCACAATATCTCTTACTTCTTCTTCTCTTTTCTCAATAATGGCAAAATGAACTTGTATATATATGAAACTCTAAACCTAAACCCTCAAAAAAATTATGGCCAATAGGGTCAACTCAGTTGACCTAATATTATTTAACCCATGCTGAAAATGAACTACATCATCACTATGGGATGATGACAAAACAATATAGGGTCGACTCAGCTGACATAGTTTTAAAACTATTGAACTAGGATTTAGGCTAGGAAAAGGTAAATGAAAGTGGAAAATTATTGGAGGAGGGTGAAAATATAATAAAAATCTTAGGAGAAATTTTTTTAAGATACAAATGTGTAGATAGCAAGTGTAAAAAGGGATAATAATCCTATGAAGCACCGATGGTCTGCCCACCCCTTTCTCGATGCACCCCTTAAGGCATGCACTCAGAGAGATTGAGACCCAATGGGTTATTAAAAGATATATAGTGTTAGTAATCAATAAAAAATTTAAAATATTATGTGTATACATAATCCATACAATATCATCCTTATTTTTAAATCTTATAAAGTCACCAAGTATAATTCTCCATATCTTTTTAACTACAACTGCATCTGCATTTTGCTTTTCAATGTGTCATAGTTTGAAGTCTTGAGAGGTTCAAATAATGGTTTAATCATTATCATCATAATAATTTAAATAGGATAATGTATATCCCCCCTTCACAAAATAATAACTCTTTTGATACACCCAACATAAGCTAAGTGTCTCCTTTCCCTCTATATCTAGCAAAATCACAAAATACACCTCCAAAAAATGATAACAATGGTCAAATATGGATGTTGAGTAATACTAAAAATGTGTTAATGATATAGTGTAATTAAGAGGTCATAAAAAAATGTGAAAAACACAATCAAAATGGGACGTTAGTTGCAACCAAAAATATGTGCATGAGTGAAATCAAGAACAACTTGTGGAACAAGCAAAGGAGAGAAAAAAGTTGGTTCTCTTGTGAGGGGGTTTGGCCACCAACCAAATTAGAAATTTCTATTTGATATTAGAAAATTTATAATAAGGCATAAAATAATGATGAGACTCTATTTTTTAATATTTGACTTTATAATATAATATTGTTTTTATGTAAAAAAAAAGAAAACTTTTCCATGGTAAACTAATCACCTCCAAATCCAACTATAAAATCCACCTCATGATAATATTTTCCCCACTTTAAAAACATTCACCCATGGTAAAAAAATACTTAAAAAACCCCAACTAATATTTTCCCCACTCAATGCTCAAAATCTTTGAATTTTTTTTTTAACATTTAAAAACTTTTAAAATTGCTAAAATTATTAACTACAAGCCAAAAACTATGGGATTTTCCACTCAATGGTTTTTAAAACCACTAATTTCAAATCAAAAAAAAAATTCTTAAAACTAAAAAAAACTTATTTTATAAATATATGAGTGGGGTCAATGGAGAGTCTTATTACAGCTAAGATGAGAGAGCCAAGGCAAGCTCACTCAATTTGTAGTGATCTACTTTGAATGAAGATCAAATAACATGGTGACCTAGGTACAATATTCATGTGAGATGGAAAAGGAGGTGAACATGGAGTATATATCTCCCTTAATCACATAGGTTTTGAGTAGATTCATATGAATTTGGAAGACTCCCATAATATTTAGGTCTGTGTAGAACAACAATCCATTTATGGCATTATCATTGCCCAAGTTTATAGTTATGTAGTAGCATTGATTATGCCAAAGAGCATAATCATGTTATTTGGGTTTAGTCTCATAGGAACTTATCCATTGGATCCATGAAATTTTTGAACAAATGATGAGTCCCATCTTTCAATATATTCATAAAACCTCTAGGTTATCATGATTTAGGGCCTTCAAAAGGCTAGCAAAAAATCTAGTTTTTCTATTCGCAATAGGTTTGGATGCTCAGATGGCTCAAGTTATATCATTGTGTTGTACATATGAGGCATGTTTATGAGGCATTCACCACATGTTTAAAATTTATATATACCAATTACCATTACCACTTTCACTAACACTCAAATACCATTGAATCTTTTGTTGTAAGCAAGGTAGAGGCTTAGTGTAAGGTTGAGGAAGGACTAGGTGAAACATATAAACACTTGAATTACAAATGTTGTCAATAAAATTCCCACCATAAACAAAATATATCCGTTTATAATAATTATAATATTCCTAAAGAGTTTATATATAGGCAATGTCAAAATCCATGACCATCCTAAAAATCACCAATAGTCCAGAATAAAAATGTAATACTGCCAAGATTGTAATTACCACAAATGAATGGTATGACTTACCAATAAATCTACATAGTGAAAATAATAACATATAGATGATGTTCTTCCTCAGTTATAAAAATATAAGAATTTGGAGAAGGATGTGCATTGTAATACATGAGCACTTTAAGCATAATTGTAGTCCCTTGTGTTACATGATTAGGAAAGGGATCAAAAAATATTTGAAACTTAGTATTCTTATTAGGTTGTAAATTTGAATCATATATAGCCATGTTAATATAAATTATGCTATCATCTATCAAATATTGTATCTTATGTCACAAAACAATGCATATATTATTTGAATGTCTTATACATATATGATAATCATATTATGCATTAATTTTGAATCACTTAAATTTAGGATTACTCATATCAACCTATTTTGGGATGTAGAGATATAATATTATAGTAAAATAAATTTTGTAATACCTTGTGAGTAGGTACTATTAAATGTGAAAAATGCCTCCTTAGTGGAGTTGATAGAACATGTCGATTAGTTAGTAGTGAGACTGTGTTAATTATTTTTTTTGCATTGTTATTATTATATTTCACATTTTATTTAAAAGTTGGTTTACTTTGAAAATTTTAACCTAAAGTGGTTTCAATATTAGACACATATATTAGCTTATTCATTACAATAATTTTAACTTCTCTATCCTTAATTTTATAACATAGGTCATCAAAAGATTATAATTGCTTGAACACATTAGACTCATATAGAGGAGTAAAGAATATTTGATTTAATCTATGTTTTTAGCCATTGTATTATTTTAATTTGGAAATCATAGTCTTTTAATGGAGCATGTAATCACTAATAGGTTCATGAAATCATGAATTTTTTAAATATGAGCATAAGACATATTATCACTATAGACACCCTAATTATGCCACCTTAATTTTGTCATCATCTAATTCAATTTTAATTCACCTAATTGCACTAACCAGTCCTAATTTTGTCATCATTCAATCCAATGCTAATTCGAGTAAGCCCACACTAACCTTACCATAATTACAACATGACCCCCATCTAACATTACCACCTTAATAAAATTATATCATATATTCCCACCAACATTACCCCATGATAAATTAAATAAATTAATCACTATAAATAATTTATTTAATTCTTAATTAATCTCATGCAAACAAAATTAAAAAATAAATAAATAAATCAACCACCTTCCTCAAACCACTCAACTAATTCATTAATCCATTCAACAAACTCATTAACCATTCAATAAATTCATTAAACCTAACAAAAAATTAACTTAACTCCCTCAACCAATTCATTAATCCTCTAACTTCCTCAACCTATTCTTTGAATAAAAATTAGATCTCATCTATCCAAAATAAAATTATCTAAATAAATATAAAATAATCCCAACCATCCATTACTCCCTCAAAAAACTATAAGAACTCCCTTCATCCTCTATTTTGATTAGGCTTGATCATGGTGTAGAAATCTTAAATATTTGGAAAATTTTCAATCTTTATATCATCACTCTTTGTAGGTATACGCTACAAAAATTCTTGCACGGGTCCATTGAAGCAACTAAAATATTTCTAAATTGCATGATCAAATCTACTCAAAAAAAAGGTTTTTCACTAAGAGAGTGAAGGTAAATTTGTTTTATTTATTTATTTATCTATCAAAGGTGTTGTTTATATTTAGATTAGGCATTTGACATTTATTTCTTGAGTTCATAATACAATCTTTAATTTTTTCATATACATTTTGTCATGCCCTATGGGACACATTCCATTTATATTTCTCATGATTTGTCATTATTTTTGAAGAATATTACTAATTGATTATGTTATTTAACAAGTTTTAGGGTAATTCATATCTACTTTTCTAATTATTTAGCTTAAAAACCTAACCATTTTTCTTGTTTTCTCATCTCCTTTTCTGTTTACTATTAACTGGCATTTTTATTTTAGGATTTAGTGTTTCTATTATCATGAATGATGTTTTCATACAACACTTTGGGATTTATGTCTATGTTTAGGTACCTTATAATCAAATTCAAGTTTCAACATTTCTATTTTGAGTATCGATGTTTTCACTCTAAGTATCAACATTTCTATTTTAAGTATTAATGTTTCCTCTCTAAGTATCAACATTTTCATTCTAAGGATCCACATTTATGCTTTGAGCCATATCAATACTTTTATAATATTAACTGACATTTATGTTTTGAGTATTAAAAGTCACAATCTTCATATAAATATTTCTACTCTGAGTATCAATTTTTCCCTTCTCAAGCTCTATGTTTCCACTTTGATTTGTATTAGGTAACAATGTCTTTGTTCTTTCTAAACTTTTCTATTAATCAATGTTTTTCTCCTCTTAATTAGAATTTGTGTTCTATTAATTAGTGTTTTTATTCTATAAATTATTAATTCTATTCATTGGTGTGATTTTTTTATACTAATAACATCTATGTAGTATTAATTGATTTTTATGCTCTGATAAATAGTGTTTGCCTCCTATGTTTCAATGTTTATGTTTTCTAGTTTTTCTAACATATAGGGAATCATTTTAACAAATACTAAAACTAAAACTAATAACGTGTGGTCTACAACCCCACTTTTAAAAGGATTATAATCATTAAATATTAAAATAAATTTTTTATATTTTTTATGTAATTGAGTTCATGTATGGTCTTCTCTTACACTAAAAGGCTTCAGAATCAAAAATGATTCAGTTACTTCTGTCTCCCCCAAGCCTAATCTGAGTATGCTCTTTCCTCACACTAAAAGGTGAATTTGGAAATCAAAATGGTTATATATTTTTATTTTTATTTTCTTATGGTTTTAGAGACTTGTATTTCATCACCAAGCACTAGCCAAAGTCCATTTTCTATCAGACTCTAAACATTCCTAGTGTGGACATCTTCAATGGATAAGCTTGATTAACCATCAAGTGATGTGAGGTGGATTTTACCACTAATACTTAGGCTTTATATGAAAACCTTGTTTTAAAAACTTGGGAATCATGTAATAAAATGTATAAATATGACTTCCCTAATAATCTTATGCAAACCTATTTTAGGAACCTTTCATCCATAGTCACATAGTGGTGCCAAAAAAATAGCATTCCCCAAGATTATCCATAGTGTACCATTAATGTATTATATATAATCCACTATTTGGATACACTCCCCCTTGAATATAGTAGGTTATTTTATGTGTGTGTGATTTCCCCCCACCCCTTTTTTGTGTGAAACCAATATAAAACCAAGTTAATCTAAAATAACCTCAAACTAAACAAATGGCACCAAATACTAGACATCAATCAAGAATGAATCAAAATAATAACATAAAAAAACCCATTTGAATGAGACCCATTTCACTTGGATGAACCTTTGAACCAATCACAAATCCATGATGATGATTTTGATATCATCTCCAACCAAAGCAGGTATAACAATGATCGTAATGACTTGTTTAAAATTAAATAGGGTCATGCCCAAGTAGACCAATTATTATATTTTAATAAATAATATATCCATATGAAATTTATTGATATAGGAGTTAAAATTCATACTGACTATAATCCCTAAACCTAAGCCAAATTATAAACAAGAAATAATAAACCCTTCCCAACCAGAATCAAGCCACCTCTAGTAATCCCATTAGCCAAGATAAATCAAACATATAACTGACCAATGAAAATCCCAATCCACATGTCTCTCATGTCACCCTTATCAAGTTAAAATAAGTTTTATGAGAACAACTCCATCATGCCCAAAACTAATTCATGTTTTATCAACTTCAACAATTGAGTAAATAATTGGTGAACTTAGCTTCCCATGTTATTCCTTTAAAAACTTCACTAAACCTTCAATAATATAAACAATATAAATCAAACACCAATCTTTCCCCTTGGCTACTCTTTAACCTACCAACATCATCAGAACTCATGGGCATGTTGTTTACCCAAGAGTGGAAAGCTATGTAGTATGATCTCTAAGGATTATAGGAGGGAACCAAAAATCAAACCAAGAAGTAAAAATTTTGAGGAGTTGTGCCCATATCCTTTTGACTGAGATATGTTTTAAATCCCTTTCCCTCCTTACTTTGAACCACTTAAGTTTTAAAAATCTAAGGGAAAGGGTGATCATATGGATCACATCAAATATTTTTTCATGTCTTTCCATGAAGTTTCATATATTGATATATATTTGATTGTATTATTCCCCTAGAGATTAGGAGGTTAAGCCCTTGAATGGTTATTTCATATTCCCAAGGGATCTATAATTACAATTTGAGATCTTTCTAAAAAAATTATAAAACACTTCTATTATGATGTGTAACATGAACTTACCATGATGGATCAATGCAATGCCAAAAAATGGAATGGATAAAGTTTCTCTTCATTCCTAAAATGTTAGATAAGTCTCACCAAGAGATTCCCTTGGTCAATTCCTAAGAAATTATTTTTCAACATATTTACCACCAATATTAAATAATAAATGAATATTCATTTACAAGTCCATTTCCCTATTACTTTCAATGAAATTATCAAAAAATGAATCCAATTTGAAAAAGACCTCATAGCTAAAGTACTATTGAAAATTTTTAATAAGGATCACCAAAATAAAAGCAAGATAAAAAATCCAAATATATTTAATAAGAAAAATATTTTTTTGGTGATGGAGTGACTAATTCAAAAAATATCAAAGTAGTACAAAACACTTATAACATTATCGTTCTTAAGAGCTAGCCCAAGCAATAAGTAAAAAGTAGTATACACCTCTTAGGGAATCACTAGAAGTGAGGTTTCACAAGTTGGTTGTTGTAAATATATTATGTTCCCATAAACAACATCTTTAATGAAATTAAACCAAATTCCACCTAGCATAAATAAATTTAATATTGTGAGTTTCAAAAAAATTAAATTGAATTCAACCAATAGGTGAATGAACTTAAATAATTTTATCCAATATATTATTGATCGTGGAGATATTAAACTTGAAGTATGTGTATCTACATCCAAAAATCAGTATTTGAGGATATACCAAGATCCCTTTCCAAATCATAATCAAAATCCTCCATAACAAAATCAAGGTCAAAATACAAAAATTAATAATATCAACTCTATAAAATCCTCTCATGAGTTAATCATTGGTCACATCTAACTGACAATCATATAGCCACCATCAAATTTGAAACCCTATATTATTCTATCAAAATTAGGTGAAAGAAAATAATTTTTCAAGGGCCTCCTTTTCCCTAACCTTAAAAGAAGATACAACCTTATCAAACATAGTGAAAATACTCCTGCCCATATATCTATCCTATATCTTCTTACAATAGTTATTATTCATAAATACATCTTGTATAAAATCCTTCAAGACTCAAGAGTCCCTAATAACATTTATCAATCCCAATACTAAACATTAGTTGGACACTTATCTTTGACCCATCAAGTGAATTTTGACCAGAATGACATACCTCCCATTATCCCATCACATATCCTACCATTATACATTGGATCCTACATCACCAAACACAAATTAAAAATAGTAATTGTATATAATGGATTGGACCTAAATATTTGAATTTTGACCTTGATTTAGCATCTTGTTTATTTGAAAATAGCAGTATATCTAAACACCATTAAAATCAAGGCATATGACAATGTATTATTAGAGTTAGCATGAAATATACATCTTCCAATCATGGTTTGTCTTTTCATGAAATAAACCCTGCTCCGTGTCATTGATATTGATCTCCCTTACAACATCCTTTTTTTTTACCATGTATTCATGCCATGAAATAAATCCCACTTACCTTACACTAATGCATGAAATTATTACATTCAATAATGGAAGTAATTGTCCTTGGTGACCCTTAACCCTTTAAATATTTCAAAATTTTGGAAGGGAAATATAAAAAATCTAACTAGTACCCTATCACTAAAAATGCATTTGAATCAGCTAGATTCATGGCACTAAAAAACCAAGACCTTCCTCCTATATACACCCAAATGAATTCCCAAATACATCCAAAACTCCACCTTCAAAATCCCATTTTTAATATCATTGGAAAAGGCTTAGGAGAATATGAATCCAAGATGATTTACATGTGGGTAGACTTCTCATATCTACAAAAAAAGGTGGTCGGCCTAACCTGAGTAAGAATAAATAACAAGCATCCTATCATTTTATCCTAACTAATTTTGTCAAAGTAGGTTTACTTAGAGATGAAAATATTAAAATTTATAATGATTCCTAGTTATGTAGTGACATCTTAGCCTCTTATTTAAAAACAATAAGTATCCTATGGAAAACATAATGTGTTAAATCATGAATTACATGGGAAAGGGAATAGGACCTCATTAATAGGGAATCAAATAACCAATCCAAATTCATACAAATAAGGAATATTTTAGCATTGGTTACATGCCCATATGTGATCAAAATGAGGACATCAATGATACTTTTATAATTTTTAAGGAAAATTCTTCTGACATCAAAACACATTCCTTCCATAGCCTCTATGAATATCATACTACCACTAATATTTTCAATGATGTCATTGTCCTCACCATTACCCTTGACCTCGGGTACCCTAAACACATTGATTGGGACCAATAAGATCACATATCATTTGACTTAATTAAAAATGGTGAAGTTATCACATAATTCATGGGAATTAGAGATGTAATCCTACTAAGGGATCACAAAAAAGGATTTGAATCAACCTAGACACATTAGCATAGTTTTGTGAGCATTAACATTTCCTTAGTCACAATAAATCTATTTAAAAAAATAAAAACTAAAAAATTGAAGTCCCCCCGTGAAAATATCTTTGAGGTGATATAAGATAAAAAATAAAACAAAGACAAATCTATTAGTGAAAACATTTCTTAGGAACTCAACCTTCCCCATGTGTCATCACACTTATAGGGTACTCAAAATCACTTGATGTTGACATCGAAACAACATACAATACTAAGATCATTAAACTTAGAACTACTCTTAATCTTGAGGAATAGGAAAATTATTCACCTTTCTAATAAAATTTTCTAAACATCTTTGATATCCTTCCTACATCATGAAGAATCATGTTTTATGAAGTATTCATGAAACATTCAAAATTTGAAATGGTGTGTTAGATTTTTGGTCCCACTTCCCCTTGGTATCATGCCATATACACTTACCTCCATTACAAAATAATCCCTCTAAATCTTTTACATAATCTATTTTTATCCAATGTGCAACCTACTTAACCCTCCTTAGTATTACCCTTTATCACAGGGGCTATGATGGAACCCTGTTAAGATGTTTAAAATTGGAATAAGCCAATTTAAAAATAAAGGAAGTTCATAATAGAATCTATGAAGATCACACTAGTGGCATGATCTTGGAAAAGAATTTGCTCAGAATGGGATATTATTGGCTTATTATGGAAAAATATGATTGCCAATATGTCATAAAGAGTATATCATGTCAAAATCATGAATACCTCATTTATATTCCTTCTCAAGCTTTACATCCCATCACAAATTTATGGCATTTCTATACTTGGAGGTGTTCAACCCTAAATTGAGATGAGTCAATATAGTATAGGGTTAATAATATATAAATGAACAAGAAAAAGGGTGATAAATAGATCTATAGTAGGCTAACTAATTAAAAATTCAAATAAATAATATTTTAAATTTAAATTTTGAGATATGCTAAAACTAGTAAGTACAACTATTTATTGATATAACAATGAAATTAAAACATGATTACTTAGTTGGTTTATTGTGTTCATGTAAATCTAATATGAAACAAGCTATAAATAGACTAGATCAATGCCCTAGATCAATCACCATATTCTAAAAACGTATCCTATGTAGCTTTTGACACTTGTGTTGACCTCAAATGATTGTGTTGATGTTTCTATCTAACTTGGATGTACGTTTCCAGCACATAATACATGCTAGATCTGGATGTGATTACCTATGATATTATGGGTTTTATGTCACCTTCATTTTGGCATGCTCAAATATGGATCATGGGTTGTCATTCCTTTTTAAATAGAAAAACCTTAGTTCTTCATCTTTATAGTGGCCTTGGTAAAAATTGGTTGGTGGGATCATGGTGTTGAGCTAACACAAAATACCCCTATGATAGTGGGTGTTTCTTATATAGCCACTACTCTGAATATGGACTCATACTGATGTAGTTCTCCCATACGTGTTAGCTTGGGTGTTCAAAAGGATGCATTATGTGGAATTCAAGTACAATAGTGACCTAGCTTGTAACTAAGAAAATATGACTCATGGAGTGATCCTTTAGTACTTCAAACATGTAGATGTGTTGTTCATATGATTGATATGAAAATAAGAGGAAATGAGAAAGCTTTTCTCACTTGAATGCCTGATTGAATGTTTTTGATAAGTTTCCTTATGAGTTGTTAGGCCTATGCTAAGTGAGTAATGAATGAGGGTTAATCTATTGTGTGTGTGTATACACACACACACATACATATAGATATATATGTATATATGTATATGTATGTATATATGTATCCTTTTGTAAATAACTTACATTAAATCTCTTAGGTTGACCATACATATACATTTAATTTGTAAATTTGATGACTTTAAGGCACTAGACACTTGCATTGGACTAGGACACTTGCATCGACATAGGCATCTTACTGGGATGCAAGTCTTTGGGAAGCTAGAAAATAGGTACAGGTCCAAAACTTGTAGAGACATAAGATAATTAGGTTTATAAGTACTCTAAGCATGATATAAGTCTTGGGTCATTATAATAAAACTAATCAAACAAAGAGATAAGCAATTGAGCACAAAGAGATAGTATATGTGAGCCTTTTAGCAATGGGAAGGTCTAGAAAATGAATGCACATACATGATATGTATTATCCAAGAGTACAAGACCTAGGTTCTATATAATTCAGATTTAGTGTCTACATTCCCCCCCTTAAATTTATTAATGAAATTTCTATTTTAAAAGAAAATAAATGTGTACTTGGGTATGTATAATACACCTTGCCTTTATTTGAGCCCAACTTGAGTGTTTTTTTGGTGACTAACCTAAAACCAAGAGCATTTTATAGTATCTAATTAGTGTCTATAATCTAAAATCAAAATAATTGAAATAATTGAAACATAAATAGCAAGTTTAAGAGTACACCAATATATAGATGAAACCACCTTGTCTTTTGAAAACTTGATTTGAAAATATGTGTCATTATGAAGCATTTAAACTTATACAAGGACAAATGTAAATATAGAAGTGTATATATAGAGAGAGGTTCAAGGATAAACATTCCCCCAATCTTGGAGAAAAGTTTATTTTCCACCTGGTGGTTGAGATTAGCTCAACCGTGCACCCCAATAATAATTATAACTTGGTGAGCATGAATTGATCCAAGTTAACCCACACTATAAATCAAGTGAGGTTGGATGATTTAATCAAGTATAACCTATAAACTTATCAAATTTGAGTAATTTAATCACCTCAACCATACCAAAAGTGAACCAACTATTACAGTAGATTGGCATAATAAAAGTCTATAATGGTCTAACCTAATGATCTAAAGTTCATAAAAGTATTTTCAAATCTGAAACTAATTTTGATTTTTCAATCTAGGTGTTATTTGCATAGAATATGCACCTTATATATGAATCATGCTAAAACCTAGGTATAAAAATGTTACCAATGTATATAATTATGCCACAAATGTGTATTTAAAGCATATAATTATGTAATTTATCTAATTTTCAACTATGTAATAGTGGAGAACATGCTTCTAAAACATGCCCCCATTGAAATATGAAACTAAGAGTTGGTATAAGTGTGTAGAATGTGTTTTCATAACATTCACATATTGTATATCTAAATATGTGAATTGTGACAAATGTTGAGAACATGTTTCCATAACATGTCCCCGCTATATATCTAAATTTATGAATGGTGAAAAATGTAGAATCCATGTCTCTATGTCATGCCCTCATAAATATTCCCCCCTTTTGAGGTGAGGGGAAGTAAAAAGTAGTAGTCACATTACCTCAAAAGGATATGATAAATGAATAATCTATGTATAAACCATGTACCATATATGAGTAACATGTCTAGGTTGATATATATATTAAGTACATAGTATGTGATCACATCAAGCCTCAAAATGCATGATGTGAATCATGGAAACATCTAGATAGCAACAAGATATGTTGTCTTAATTGAGGAAGAGTTTATTAGAGGTTTTATTTTAAGGACTTTTTTAATTAAAAACATGGATATTATTGTGAATGGTTGTAACTGGAATGTTAAGAATGGGTTAAAAATCAGGTTTTTGGAAGACCCATGGTTATTAGACCAACCACTTATTATTCTGGAACCTTAGTAGCATATTGGAAATTAGATGAAATTTTTTTTTGGAGTATGGGGGGGAAATTATATGCACTTTCAAAATGAAATAAAATAATGGAAATATCTTTATGTTGAGAATGTGGTGGTGGAATTAAGAAATATAGTTTTAGATCTTAATTTTCTATTAAGAGATATCCATATTCATAATTTGATTAAAGAAGATGATTTTATGGGTAGATTTTGATGGTGGTATTTATAGTTTTAGGACTGGTTATGGAGCCTTAGTTACTCATAATATGTAGTCCTTTCCTTGGTTGAAAGTGTGGGATAAGGATTTAATTCCTAAGATTAATATGTTTTGTTGGTTATGTCTTAAGAACAAAATCATTACATTAGATAATCTTAGTATAAGAGGTTTATCAATGGCCAATCGATGTTTTCTTTATAAAATGAAAAATGAATTAATTTAACATATAATGGT
This sequence comes from Torreya grandis, assembly GCA_037957365.1. Lineage (NCBI taxonomy): Eukaryota > Viridiplantae > Streptophyta > Pinopsida > Cupressales > Taxaceae > Torreya > Torreya grandis. Next base: position 546,811 of record JARHVA010005744.1, on the reverse strand, counting down.
GGAATGCCCCTTTATTTTTAAAGCGTGGGGTGAATTCCCAGGTAAGTTTCAAGTGAATTGGGTTCACAATGTTAATATTTAGAATAACTAGCTAGCCTAGGTTTCACCTTTTTCACATTAAGCTTTAAGAGAAATTGTAGATGTTGGTGTTTCCTCATGTTTTATGGGGTGTCTGGAAGGAAATAAATAACATATTTTTTAGGGAGATTAAGGCCTATCCTCAATTGGTTTCTATAAAGATCATGAATATTCTTGATGAGAATTGGAAAGTGTTAAAATGGAGTAAGAATCAAAAGTTAAATGCTCAAGAAAAAATGATTGATAGAAATTGGAATATCTTAGAAGATTTTAATTCTATGTATTTTATGTGAATTTTGATTGGTCATCTAAAGTTAATCCTATGATGTCATGTGGTGGTGGGGTTCTTAAATATGAGTGTGGTGAGTTTATAGGAGCGTATGAAGGAAGTACGGGGTTTCAAATAAATCATTTAGTAGAGGCATTAGATGCATTGTGGGGTATTCAATTGGATAAGGACATAGGGTCCAAAAAATTAATTATTGAGGGTGATTCTATTAATATTGTTAATTGTCTCAATATGAAAAATAAGGTTAATTGTAGTATCATTCATATTACATAAGAAATTTTGATTGTGGGAGACTCTTTTTAGGTTATTTCCTTTTAGCACACTTATAGAGAGGGTAATTGTTTGGCTGACTATTTTTCAAATAGGGGTGTTTTGGCTCCCTTCCTAAAGTGTTGGTCTAGAGATGATATTCTCACATTCAAAGAAAATATAATTATGGAAAGGGAGAAAGGAACTAGTGATCCCTTTATGATGGAATGGATATGATTTTATGTGGGTTTTAAGTTTATAATAAGAAATTATAGTATCGTGGTTTTAGATTACATGAAAATGATTGATGTGAATCAGATATTATTTGAGGAAATGAAGATAGTGTATGAAAGTTATTATAAACTACCATCGAAGAGGGGACAAATTTATATGTTCTTTTATGATAAGGTTTGGGTGTTGAGCTTTCAATTGTTAAGTTGGTTAGTGTTAGTTCGATTAGGACTAAATTGTATTTTTGTAAGATGGGTGGTGGGTTTCATCATGTTGAGACTTTATCTATGGGTAAAGTTAAGAATAATTTAGAGGTGTGGGTAATTCGTTAGATATGATTTCTTTCTACTTTTATGGATAATATTGCTAACTACAATCATTATCTTTCAAGATAATTTCTTAACACCTAGAATGATCAGAAGGTATAAATGAATAATGTCACTTTAGAGATTTTTTAGGGGCTAATTCCTTAGATCATAGGTATAAAAATTGAGGATACCAAGTATATTAAGTCTAGTAAGGACTACAAGGAGGAGAAGGCTAAGTTTTTGATTGAGGGTGAGGAACTTACTGAGTATCAAGGTGGCTATCTGAGAGAAGGCTTCTCATAGCCTTATGATGAAGTGGCTAAGAAAATAATATGTAACACTCAAAAGAAGACATATGGTGGTTTATTTTTATCACTTTCCCATCTTGAACTAATTTAGGCATCAAATTCCTATCATCCTTCCATTTTACATTTTTCACTCATTAGAGAGTTTTTATGATGCATCAATAAAGTGGGAAAAATTGTATCCTTTGTATTACGCAGTATTATTTCTTATCTATAATTAGTTTAAATAGATTAATCCATTATCTGTAACTCCACAACCCAAGAAAAAGGTGGGTAAATGGATTTTGACCCCTAAAAGGGTTTTAAGGAGTTCATCTTAGAAAAAGGTGAAGAAGGATCAAAGTGGAGATCAGTGTAAAGTGATTGTTTATTTGGATAAGGAGGAGCAGGATGTAGGGGTTTTAAAAATGTCATGCATATATGGGACAATATATGGGATTTTGATATGGTAGTTAAGGAGCCTTAGATAAGTGATGTGTGTAGTAATTTAATGGTATTAGAAGAAAATAAATTGGAGGTGGTAGAATTTTGAAATAACTCAAAGAGGTCTATATGGAAAAGGGGATTGGTGATGTTTAGCCTGAGGTAAATAAGAAATAGGCAAAGGACAAGGAGTTTGATAAACTCATGGCATCATTTAAGGATCAAATATATTTTAGTAAATGTAAGATGACATTGGTCTACATAAGGCATTCTTAAATTAGTTCATGAAGGATCATGCTAGAATTAAAGAAATAGTGAATAATTTGAGCAAGAATGATGGGATTGTATGCACTAGGGATGATTTACTTGTAATATCTTAGTAGGTGGAAAGAGTAGATGATAAAATTACTAGGATGGAGCATGAGAATGAACTTTTTAAGTATAACTTCAATATGATTATTGATTTCAGCATAGCTTCTATGCAAAACTCTCTTTAGATCATGGAAGGGATATGAATGATGGAAAAAATGAAGAACAAGATGCTTAAATAGGGTAAATTTGAGAAGAATAATAAGGGAGTTATGCAGGGGTCTAAGGATCATCAAACTCTTTAGATGATGCACACTATGTTTACTAATATCAAGAATAATTGTAATAGTGTTATAGAAGGTTGGAAAAGCCTTAGTTATTTGGGTTAGTTTTACTATTGTTTTGTTGTTTTTGGGATGCCTTGTGGTTGTTTATTGTTTTTTTAATCTTTGGCACTATGTTTAGGTAGTTTTATGTAAATTTTGGATATCAGTCCTACCCTTCTAGTTATATTTATCAGGGTGGGTCCTTGTTAATAACCACTTTTACCTTTAATAAAAATAGTACAAGTTCATCTATAAATCAAGCACACACATAAGAGCATTAAAAATTAAAACAAAATATAATGGTATAATGAGACCTCAAACACTAGGCATATTTAAATGTCACATAATCTAAGGGACGTGACTTAGACAAATGTCCACAAAGAAAGGAATGAAATATTAAAATGTCCATACAACAACCAATGACATATGAAAATGTTAAAGTAATCAAAAAAATGCATGGGGTTTGAAAAAAATGGAGTATATTCAAATGCTCAACAAGCAAGATAATACACTCAAGGAAGAACATAAAGGAAAATCATAAAAAACTAGCATAAACATAGCATACTATCTCATGGATATGTGTTATCAAAAAAGTCAAAGACATAACACATTAATTACATTATAAATGATATAATCATGAATAAAGGCATTTGTAAGTACATAAGCTCAAACATGATAATGAAAGTGATCATAGAACTATATAACATGTGTGTATCAAGATCAAATAATTGGATACCCTTAATTTCTATAGACATGAGTAAAAGGAAGGCCCAACATCTATATAGGAATAGATAAAATATGGGTGTGCATGTATCAAACTCAAATGATGTGTGAAACACGTGTATACATAAAGTACCGATATGACATATACCAACATGGAATCAACAACATATATGCCAAGGATCCAATAGATCATGTAAATTATGAAAATATGTTTGGATTTTGATTTTTTGTTTTTTCGTATTTTTGGAATATTTTACAAATAAATAACTATGTTATGATCTCATCCAATGGATAATCATAGGTATCTACCCACTATAAAACTGGTACAATAAATTCGTAGTTTTTACTAAGAAGCATGCATATTTATAATATCTAGCACTATAGTATTTGTAATACTCTGCATATATGTATGGTAGTACTCTATGGTTGTGAATAAATAATAGAGTAAATGGGGGTCCATGGAAACCATCATTGAGTTCTCTATGGTTTCTTTGAAGTACCATTAATAGAAACATGTCTAGGTGCTTCAAATATCTTAATATGGTTCATAATAAATAAGGATTTTATGGAATCCATTGTGTGTCTCTAATTCAATGGTGTATCAAGTACTAGCTACCTAGGGATGGGTATTTCATGTTGATTACGCTTTCATGGAATATTAACCTTAGTAGGTTTGATAATTAATTATTTGTATATAAACTTCTTATGGTCAAGTGGATGCTCATATAGAATACCAGAAACTATAACTATCCTATTGGCATGAATCTATTTAACATACCCATACATTGTGGAATGTATTATGTGGAGAGTATGTATCCAAGGTCATCCCAATAACATATTAAATACTCTCGTATATGGTATAACTAAGAATTTAGTAACCATATGTGTTATACCCCCTTATAAAGGTAAGTCTATCTCATCAAGAAAATGCTATGATGTCCCATCAAATACTCTAACTGGTTTTGTTGAAGGAAGTAAATCATTATGTGTATAACCAAATTGTGTAATTAAATTCATGGTAAAAACATTCTCACTAGCACCATTATAAATCATAACATTGTGTATATGTTGTTGATCAAGGTATGCTCAAATGGAATAGTAATGAATATATTAATAGTCATCCAACTTCTCTCTATCATCAAAAATTAATAGGTCTTTGAACCATAGGAGGTGTATGTTGTGTATAAGTACTAATAATCCCATCATATGGGTAGCCATAGTGGGATATAGGATGATGTGCATTATATTCCATTTGTACTTTTGGATCTTTCTTATAATGATATTGCAAAGGATTATTAAATATTGAAGGTTTTTGGTGATCAGCAGGTTGTGAACCTAATTTTTTTAGAGGATCATCAAATGTAATATTTTGGTCATTGATGAGGTCTTATATCTTATGCTTCAAGGTAAAACATCTTTTCATATAATACCCAAAGCCTTAGTGATAGTCACAATAAGTATTTACCTCATATCCTTTGGGTAAAGGTTGACTCATATCAAGATATATAAGATGACAAAGTGATATGAGATGACACTTCACAATCCTTGTGAGTAATGAAGCTAGATATTTAGTTATGCATGTAAATTTTATCCTTGGTGCATTATATGAGACAAGTCTATTAGGCTATTTTGACACCACATTAACCATGATAGTTGTATCCTTTTTAGGTTCAGGAGGTTTTACCTTATAACTTGACTTGATAATAAACTTGGTGTTAGATGTAATTAGTGTGTTTGCTACATACATAAGCTTGTTCAATGAGATAAATTTCATTTCATGATTGTGAAAAATATGGCATAAGTCATTAAAATATTTGAACTTTGTGAATATAATGGACTCATGTAATGGGGAAACCAAGCTTTACTTGAAGATGTTGTGAAGGTCTTTATCTACCATTGGATTGGTCATTTTAGCTAACATTATCTTTTATCTTAAGATATATTAATTTATAGGTTCATTTGTTCCTTGTTTGATTTTTTCAATTTAGGCATAGGAAACCTTTTTGGTGAGATTGATAGAAAAGTGTGATAAAACCTGATCTACAAAAGGAATGGATATATTTATTGATTGGATTGGTAAATAATAAAACCACCTTAGAGAATAATATTTTAAACTCCTTGGAAATAATTTGGTCAAAATTTTATCATTAGAGGTATAATCAAGGCATAATACATAGAAATATCTAAGATGTTGTTCAAGAACACCCTTTCCATCATAAAATTTGAACTTAGGTGTAAAAAATTTAGTTAGAAAGGGGTGAAAATATATCTCTAGTGCAAGATGGTTAAGTAACACCTCTTATGAATCAATAGCATAAGGTGATTTCATATAATTTTGTTCAATATTTCTAACCTTAGTTTTTAAAAGTTTTATAGTTTGGACAAGAGTGTACACCTCTCAGTCTATAAGGTTGGAAATTTGAGAAGTTACTATCTAGAATGAATTAGGATGGATTTACAACTTGTCCTCCTTATTGAATTCCAAGCTTGGAGAAGGTAATTGTACCAAAATCTCATTATATATCTATTTAAATCAAGACATGACCAATTTGGATCCACTCAACCTACCTAAGTGATGTATTATCACACAACATCACTAGAGAAGGTTCCAAACCCTCTAGTCAAGTAGCACCACATAATAACCCTAGATAGGCCTATAATAAAAAATAAATATAATCTAGTCCTCAATAAAGCTTGTGGCACAAAGGGGGATACTTAAATAAAACAAAACATAACATGCAAAGTAAAACTCTACTAAAGTCAATGTAGAGGCAATTCTAAGAAAGAAGTATAACATTTAACCTACTAATTTATGTAATATCTATCTTACAAACTAATAGAGTAAGAGTTAGGAATACTTACCTTAAATGAACCTGCAGTGCCTCGATCTCTCCCTTAGATAATGATGATTTGCAAAAGGTTTTTGTAGATTTATAAGGATCACACTATAAAAATAAGCTATGGGCTAATAGACTCATACTTTTCATCAAAAACTTTTCCACAATACAAGTTACCTTCCTTTCAAGTCAAAACCTTAAGTAATGACTCCTCAAGTGTAGAATTTACATAATTATGAGTTGTAATAATATGAAAATGAATATTTGTCTTTATCAGATTGAATTGAAGGTGGTATTTATAACCAAGGATTGAGCCTAAACCCTCCCAAAATTTTAGCCAATATGATTGACCAACTCAAATTTTTTAGGCAAGAAAAATATCCATTAGGTCTCAAACTAGGTCATTTGGGCTGATTTAGTTTTGTAGTGTGCATTGAATCCTTTCTAATAAGATATACATGGTTGACATAATATGAAAATGAATAAAAATGGTGTTTACTAAGTAAGGGGATATTCTAAAAGGGGAATTGCTTAAGTGGATAAATGGGATCTATTTACTTAGGGAGTTAGATAAAAGTGAATTACGGGTTTAGGTAATGGTATAGGTACCAACAATACTAAAAATCACTAAAGTTCTACCCACACCTTTCCTAGTGCACCCTTTAAGGTGTGCACTCAAAGATATTGAAACTTGATAGGTTTTTTGTAAGAGAAAAAGTGTTAGTAAATGATAAAGTTTACAAATATTGTGTGTATACATATTCCCCACTTGAATCTCATTACGTGTTAATAATATATAACATGAAATGATACTTTGAGAAAGAACATAGAAATGCACAAGAACTAACTTAACAAATTATAGTAGAAAGTAAAAAAATAAATGAAAGAAAATAATTTTTAAATACATACCTTTACTTACCTTCTTATTGTTGAATACCTAAGTTGCATGTGAAGTACATGAAAAAGGCATCTAATGTATGAATCAAGAGACAAACCTAAAAAATAAGATAAATTTTGATTTTTTTACAAAATTATGTAGTAAATATAGATAGATTCTCTACATTATCAAGATTCTGGAACTTCTTACAGTTTGTGAAAAGAGATTGTATAAGAAAAGTTATGAATAGAACATGAATTTATTGTCAAATAATTGTAAGATTAAGAATTTTTAATTTTGAATATGTATAATAAATTAAAGTATTCATTTGAATACTTGTTGTTTTGAGAAACCAAAACTCTGTGTGACCTAGAGGAGTGATGAGAGATATGATGGCATGGATGTAAGGAGCAAGAGGAAGATGTATTGTAAAAATTTTGATAGCTTAGTCTAGGTATGGAGTGTAATGAATATAATTTTTTATCATTTTTAGTGTTAAATGAAGTAAATTTGGAAAATTATATGCCAGGGAAAATCCATGTATCAAAATTTTCCCCAAAAACTTTTGGGATAGAATAGAAATTATGATAAAATATGGGTAGGGGAGAAAAAGGAAAAATTTATGTCTATGGTATTAATTATGATTTAGTTAAAATTTTCTATAGAAAATAAATGGGCTTAGCCTAGATGACATAGTTTTAAATTGGTAGGTTATTTTTAGTGGCCGACTGTGTATTAATAGGATGATCTAGTTAGGTTGTAATTGGTTGACTGCATATAGACTAGTTGATCTATTGTAAAAGGATAAAGGTGGATAACAACATATAGCATGGATGATCTAGTAGGTCCTTTAGGTGGCTGACTTAGTATGAGAAATGGTTGACTATGTAGATATAATGGCTTACAATGTTAGGTAAGTCAAATGACTATGTAGTGTCATGTTGATGTAGTTATAGGTTAACAATGGCCAATGTAGAAGATAATATATCCTTAGTCGACATAGTTAGGTATGTGGATGACATATTATAAAATGATGATAAATAGAAAAAATATGTTGATAAAGTAATTAAATTAGATTTAAATGTATGTATTGTTAATTTTAATAACATAATTGATGATTATTTGATATAGAGAGTTATTACATGCTTTGTTGTTTGAAATTTTTTAGAGGTGATGTAGGCTTTAGTGATTAGTGGATACAGTTTCATTACTTGATTTGTAAGAGATATTGACAGTGGGTGACTAATCATGGTTGACAGTGATGGGATTTAGGAGTATCATGTAGATGTGGCATATTCCACTGAGTGTTGAGTTATTCACCATGTTATTATGGATATGGGAGTGACTAAAAAACATTTTTAGGTGCATGGTGGATTGGGATACCATTGAGGTGGGTATCATCTTAGAGGATGTCCATGAACCATTAAGACTTTGATTATAGTAACACTTGTGTTTGTGATATTATTGAAATAGACACATAAAGATGAGCCTTAACCTTATGGGTGATTGGATCTAAGAGATATTTTGGTGGGTTATGCATTATCTTATTTTATGTCTATGTGTTGGCTATTCTAGATACTAGAAAGGCCATTATTGGTCTTATGATAACTCATGTGAGTTGTCACAAGTCAGATGGGAAGGTCCCACTATATGTGTTTGCCTTGTGGTAATATATGTTAGATCAAGGCATGATGTATGATCTAATATTGGTGATCTAGGTGTATTTAATACATGATTTGTATAGTATCTTATCACAAGGGAAGATGATTATGGGCCCTATGATTTTGTTGAGCAATTAGATATATGATAGGTTTTTGATGTATTAGCCTATAAGATTGCTACATGTGATAGATGTTGATTTACCTTGTGTGTTAAGGTGGAGATAGGATAATGTATTATGGGTTATACCACATGCCCCACCATTGTAAATGATCACTCAAGGAGAGATTTTTAGGCAGTCATACATGGGTACTATAGATACTTAGCCTTCATGGCTAAGTAATTTTTAGGGATAGGGTCATACATGGATTATAGGGAATTATATGTGGTGGGTGGATCCATATCCTATGGTTCATATACCAACATAGTTTTGGTTATTTCATCTTGTGGAACTTAAAGTAGTTCCCAATTTTTGGGTATGGCATGTAAGGGAACATCGAGATATTGGAGGTGCAAGAGTACTAGTGGATGTGCCTATGATATGACCATGTTGGATGAAATATTTGGAATAATGACATTGATAGTAGAAGGGAGAGGTTATAATAATGAAGGGAGAGGTAAATGTATATATTATTCCACCATATCAGGGTTTTCATCTACCACCATGACCACTACCATGATATCCTAGATAGAGGTAGGTTCTAGTAGAGCCATAGTCATAAGTACATGTACTAGCTCATGGATATACCTTAGCATAGTCTGTAGTGACTTGATCTATAGTGTGGAATATTTTTAGTGGGTTTTATCATGCTTGTGTTCATTATCCTGGTTTATCCACATCATGGAGCCATACTTCACAAGAGGTTCTTGGTGGGTGCACAAATAGAGAGACTATCAAAGAGTAAATTGTGTTTTTTATTAATTAATGTTTATTATGTTATGAGTAGAGAGATATATACTATATGGATGATCTTTAGATATATATATATATATGATAATAATATACATTTAATTTTTATTTTATATATGTTGTGGTAGAGGAGATTAGGTTGTCTGTTATGGTACAGGTGACACATCATTATACATTAGATGATGTATTACCACATCATGACATGATAAAGATGATTGATCCTTTTATTCCTTCTACACCTGATCAAGTAAGTTGGTTTATATTGGTCAATGAGGCATCATAAGATTTTTTTTAGATGAGGAGATGTAGCCAATTAGAATTACCACTAAGAGTGGGTGATGGGGAGTTATGGGCATTATAGACATTAGCTGAGTGGGTCACTCATTTGGATACATATAAAGAGTCAGCACATGTACAAAACTAGGTGGCCTATTTACAAGGATATATTTATGGCCTACATATATATGCATAGTCTCTATAGTGATATATTCAAAGAGTGAAGTCACAAGCTTCTATGGGTAGTGTAGTTTATCCACCACTATAGGGACAAGGTAGATGCATCCATAAAGTTGACATTGCATTATGCTTATAGAATTTTTTATTGTATCAAACATATGAGCCATTTATATATAGATATATAATTGTTGTTATGACTCATGGATGTTATGGATGTATGTATTTTCTTTCTAGCAGGTGTTAATGTTTGGTATATGCTATGAGAAAATGTGGGATGTATTTTGATTCTTTTCTATTCAATGTGAACAAATTCATGGTTTAAAATAATGATAAAAAAATGGAATATGTAAAATCAAATGTATAGAGACAACAATTTTGAAAAAAAATCAAGTAAATATAACTAAAAAAGGGATTGAAATATAAATGTAAAATGATAAAAATATAAAGAAATTGATAAATACATAGATGTAAAATATGAATGTGAATTAATCATACACATAAATGCATGAAAAGAAAGTGAAATATCAATGTGAAGTACAAACAAAGATATGTAAAATGAAATGATAGATAAAAATGTAGGGTTTTTGATAATAACAAGTTTGAAAGAGTATAGTTATTTTCTGATGAAACATGGTATGTAATTTGTTGATAAGAGAGAGGATATTTTGTGAAGAAAGCCTAGTCCAATCCAAGGTCTTACACTACAACTCACAAAGGGTAAAATAATGAGGTTAATGATAATTATGGTATATGTTTATGTATTTATGTAGGACAATTTTATTTTTGTGAGGAAGGCTCAGTCTATCTGAGGTCTTACATTGTAACTCATAAAATGAGAACCAAATAGGTATGATCAGCTAAAAAGCAATATTCATCAAGGAGGACTATTGGAAATATTATGATGGAAAAAGGAAGTGAAAAAAAAACATGACATAGGCATTATAACAATACTTTATAGGCATGATACATACTAAGTGTAGGCCAGGATATAGAGGAAAAATGTAGAAATATATTTGGGAATTTAAATGATTATTGTTGTACAATAGTAAGCTTAAAAGCTTATGGAAAGAGTTGGTTACAAAACCAACCAATGGGTGAAACCAAACCATAATAAAAATAAATAAAAAGTTAACAAACTAATTACTTTGGATCAAAAAATGATCCCAACAAACTCCCCCTTGATTTAAAGGGGTATAGAAAGATTGAAACAATGAACTATGAGTCATCCAAGTAGACTTTGCTACAACTGCAAGTACTACACTATGCATCCTAGACTGATCAATGCCCTAATCATCCCCACACTAAAGTAGAACAAGATCACGCTCTATCCAAATACATTGATCCTCACATAGAATCCATCCAATAAGTGATTACCTCAGTACTATGTATGACACATCTCAAACTAATAACCAACAATCACCAACATCTCCCACAAGCCTTTACTCATCACTAACAATGCTAACTCATACCACAACCACTAACAATTGATCAAAAACCAATATGTAATATCTTCTCCCCCTATTAGGTGATAGGTGAGAAATATGTGTAGCAAATAAACCAAGTACAAACCACTGAAATGCTCCACAACAAAGATCATATCAACACTAAAACTATGCAAACAAAGTACACAAGCTAAAAAATACTATTGCATCAAATCTTAATATTGAGCCTATTATCTCATACAAGATGGGTGTGTTACCATCTCAAAATATATAGTCATCAACTACATAGTAAGTAACTTCATAGTCATCCCATCCATTAGAAGAATATGTATAATAATAGCTAGAAGAGGAACTAGAGGATTGACTAGAGTGATTAGAGTGACTAGAAATGTTTGTTTCTAACTTTTGTTGATGTTGAGAGGATCTCCTTTTCGAAGGGCACTCTGTAGAGAGGTGTCTTATGCCACAACAATTGTATCACATTATCTCATATCTAATAGAACTAGAGGAAGAATAGCCATATGAAGAAGAATTTATGTGTTTTGCTTATGTCCATGTGAATGCTTGTGGTGATGCTCATGTATCTAAGAACTTAAGTGATGTCTATGATTTGGAGAACCAGAATGATGTTTATGCTTCAAAGAACCAAAATGATCCCTATGTCTAGAATGATGCTTATGTCTGGAAGTATGCCTTGGAGAGTGTTTATATCACTGAAAGTGCTTCAAAGAATTTTTTTGTTGTGCTCATATAATGTATTACCTATTTTGGTATAGTGGGCCTCCTTAGTAGGTTTTTATTTGCAAATTTTTGCTCATGTTGAGTGTGCAACTCACAAATGGACTCAAAAGCGGATTTGTTAAGATTATCACTAAGCTTTAACATTTATGGAAAGTTCCTATAGTTAGGGATAAGGACATTTAAAATAATAGAAATGAGAATTTCATCATCAATTTTGTTGCTATTAATTCCATATTCTTGTTTTAGATTCTTAATTTGTAACACATATTTTGAAACATCATCATTTTGTAGTTTAGTGTTGAGCAACTACATAAGAAGGTCAATTTTCTTATAGGTAGGTTGTTTATCATATAAGTATTTTATAGCTTTTCATGCCTTCTAAGATTTAGGTGTGATTCCCTATATGTGAATTATAACTTGTGCATTACAAGTTGATTTCAATAAATCAAGGTCACGCTATCACATTTATGAAACTCTACAAGCTTTATGGCATCAGTGGGAAATGTTGGTTGCTTTTCAACTAGTTCCCAAAATTCATTGAAGATTAATGTATTTTCCATGTTTATTGACCATTCCTTATAATTTTTAGGTGTTAAGGATCCATTTTTATAAATTAGGTTCATAATTTTAGCCATGGTATGAAATCAAAAAATAAGGAACGTTATCGAGGTTTTGCCTTTACCTTTGAAATAGCTTCCAATTACAAGATATTCTTGGGACTTGTAAAAAAATTTACACCTTATAAATTTTATTACACCCTTATTTCTCTAATATTTTAATTTTTCAATACAAAATAAGATCAAAAATAAAATTTTATCAAAATATTTGAATGGGTTTTTGAACCCTTGACCTCCCTTATGACAAATACTTGTAAAAATTGCCTATCTAATTTTCCTTTCATGAAATTTGAATACAACAAAGCAAGATATTTTATATGACCTTGATTTTAATAGAAGAGAGAGAAAAAAACATTCACCATAATTTTTACTAGCATGAAAAAAATACACTTTTGTATCTTTTTGGTGGAGCCCACTAGGTAATGAAAATAAAATAAATGAACCAACCCTAAATGCACTCACTTTAGCACTTGGTTTGAGATGTCTAAAATCCATTGGATTCAATCTTCCTAAGAGCATCATATTATTATGTGAGTTATATTCAATGTAACATTGTTTCTTCACATATAAAATGATTAAATCCCTTTCACGTCATCATCGTACAGGTTCATTGATTTTTCTAATGTTGTTATACTTTTTGAAATGGCTTTCATCAATTTGTGGATTGCATAGAACTTCCTAAATCCTACTCAGTTTGATTCAATAGAATTAATGTTTAGATTAATTTGGAGGTTTTAAAATGCCAATGAGAATGGCATAGGTCTTCACACTTTAGCACAGCCCTTTGAGCAAACTCAGCCTATATATACATACATACATATATGCATGTGTATATATATACACATATATATACATATACACATGTATATACATGTATATATATATATATGTGTGTGTGTGTATGTATACATATATGTATATATACATACATATATATATATATATATATATATATATGTATACATATACATATATATATGTATGTATATATACATATATGTATACAAATACACACACACATATGTGTGTGTGTATGTATATGTATACATATATGTATATATACATAAATATATATACATATACATATATACATATACATATATATATATATATGTAAATATATATACATGTATGTATATATATATACACATGTATGTATATATATATATATATACATGTATGTATATATATATATACATGTATGTATATGTATATATATATATACACACACACATACATGTACGTATGTATATATATATATATATATATATACATGTATATATCTATACATACATGTATGTATGTATATATATATATATATATATATATATACATGTATATACATACATGTATGTGTGTGTGTGTATATATATACATGTATATACATATACATATACATATATATATATATATATATATATATATATATATATATATATATATATATATAATCTGGGCATAGTAATCAACCACCAAAATTATAAGGAATTTATGTTGTACACTACTGCATTACCTCCAACTTGTCTGTGGTGAAAAATGTTAGCTTTGGCTTAGGAAAAATGCCCATCATTTGCATCCAGACCTCTTAAAGGGTAGCAAATAAATATGTTGATGGCACATTCAATGCCTCTATATTTAGGTTGACTACAATGATTCCACTGCACCTTATATATATATATATATAATGTAGGCATAGTAATCAACCACCAAAATTATAATGAATTTATGTTGTACACTATTGCATTACCTCCAGCTTGTCTGTGGTGAAAAATGTTAGCTTTGGCTTGGAAAAATGCCCATCATTTACATTCAGACTTCTTAAAGGGTAGAAAAGAAAGATGTTGATGGCACCTTCAATGCCTCTATATTTAGGTTGAATACAATGATTCCACTACACCTTTTCTCTTTTTCACTGATCGCAATGATTCCACTACACCTTTGTTCTTTGTCACATGCCTTTTTCTATTCTGTTGAGAACTACAGAAATAATACTATGGTCTTCAAAAAAAATATTTTCTCTTCAGGCTGTAAAAGGAAATGAAGTCATAATATAATAACAAATAGAATTTCACTCAGGCTAGACAAATGTATATAAAAACATTCTCTTTCCTTCTACAATATTCTTCAAGGTCTTCCTCCACAAATTACCTCATGGCTCATATACCACTATAGGCCAAGATATGGAGGAAAAATGTACAAATATATTCAGGAAATTCAATGATTATTTTTGTACCATGATAAGCTTAAAAGCTTATGGAAAGATTTATTTACAAAACCAACCAATGGGTGAAACCAACCTATAATAAATAAAAATAAAAACATAGTAAACTAATTACTTTAGATCAAAAAATGATCCCAACACTAAGCAAATAGGTAAGTGATAAGAATGTGTTGGATGATAAAATCATAAGATATTTATTCATAGTAAACACAAATATTTTGGAAACTAAGTGAAGTGTTTAGATCATCTCATGAAGGATATGCAATAAAATTAAAATGGGATTACCTTCCCAAAACTGTTCACCATTCTTCATGGCCCCTTATAGAGCCATTAGTTTATCATGAAGATTGGGTACTTGTGTGAGAAAGTAGATAACACTATATAGAATTTTGAGACCTCCCATCCTAGTCTAATGACCTACCACACCTCAATGCACTTTGCATCTATCATGAGGCCAACTATGGTGTTTAGATTTGAATATAAATAGGAGATGTGCTAAAATAAGTTTCACATATTTTGGTTTGATTTTGAATTTTGATTTTATAGGTACCTTTTTATCATTATATTTTGTTTAAATAATTTGGATTTTTAATTTTTTATGGATTTTTATATTCTTCCATACATATTTAGAAGAACCAAACATGAGTGATAAATGTGAAAAACATATATAATATGTAGAGTTTTGTTACAGGATACAAAGCACCTGTAGATTTTGTTAGTTTCTAAATAATTAGACTTGTCCATAAGTATGTGATCTCAAGACTAACCATATGTGTACATAGTATGAAGGGATAAACAAAAGGAAAGTGGGGATTGTAAAGTTCATGTATGAAATGATACAATGAGAAATATGCTTGCTAGTTGATCATAGAATAGTTTTGGGTATAAGGTATGAGCCATGTCACAAAAATAACTAACTAATTCAAATAATTGATCTAACAAAAAATGCATATAAAGAGAATTCATCTTATGACATGGGGAAAATAGGCGAAATTTCAAACATGAAAATAATCCATTAAATAATTTGAAGTGACAAATATATTATTTACAAGTACTAATAAATTTCATGAAAAACATCATCCATAACATCTAATACATCCTGGTTTAATTATAACCTAACTTTAATCAATGTCTCATCAATCTTTATATAAATTTGTGAAAAGACCTCATGATGCACTATTTCTATGGAGAAAGTAAGTGTGTTATAATAAGAATGATACTCATGGGGAAACTCTTGTAGGTGTACCTGATGTGAGGAATTAATGGCATAGTGTGACTAATATCCTTAGATCTATGATAGAATGTAGGCTAAGGAGAAAGTTGACCCTTTGTCTGTAAATGATCTAGAGTATTGATTGAGCTGGTGATAGTGTAGTCCATGAAAAATCATGAAAATGTTATTTTAGCACTCAATAATGATCTTTATGATGTTTGGTACACTAATTCCAAAGATAATAAACTTCCCCATATTTAGGTATGTATTATAAATTTGTCAATATATTATTCCTTCTTTGGATGAAGTGTATCAACGTACTACCAAAGCTATTGATAATGAGTAGAAGAATGTGTACTCATGCCATGAAAGAAACAATTGCATATAGTATTAAGTGATTGTGAAGGTCAACTATCTATAGGAGGAGTAGAGATTGAATCTTGTCATTGTTTTATAAGTCATTGATGTGCACAACAATCCTTGGCCCAATGAATGGTAACCCTATGGAACACACAATATGACTCATTTTCCCATCATTTTGGTAGAAAATCAAGCTTAGGCAAAGGTAATATCCCATCACCAATATGAGGATAACTCACATTAAGATTAGAACTAGGCTCGACTGTGGTAAGAGATGATCTCAAAGTGGGTTAGTGTAATGTAGCTGACATCTCTAGAGGGATTATACTGGAAGGATCAAAGAATATAATGAATCAATATGGACCCATCATGTCATGGTCAAGAAGCATACTTTGAATAAGCGCAATCATAACTATATGATAATTAGTTTTTGTGTACTCCATCTCAAACCTATGAACATCAAGTGAAGAAAAACTAATGTCATGTATAGTAGGAGGAGAAAGAACTACATTAATAGAACTAAAATAAGTTTGTAAAAAATAATCATATGTAAGTATCTCTACATTTTTAGCTTGAGTAAATATAGCTAAAAATGGATCATATAAAGATTATACCTCATCATAATCAGGGTTTAGAGATCAATAGTACATGTGTCAATGATTTTATTGGTCAAAAAAGCAATATGGATGGAATGTTTAGTCTTTGTGAGAGTGACAGGAAATTTATCTAATGATTTTTTGTGAGACCAAGGTTGTAAGTGATGAATTGAATAATGAGGTAATTAAGTAATTATGTGAGGAGAGAGATTAGAAGTTTTTATATTTAATTTAATTTCATGAGTTCATCATTTTTAAAATCTAAGAGATTAGGTGGTATGTTACCTATTAGTTCAAGGTGACCATTATAACTATTATCAACCTAGAGTTGCACCTTAATTGAAGATGTGCAAAAGTAGAAAACCTTCACTCCAATTGAAATAATGGGATCTTATTATAGGGTGGGTGCCTCTATGTTGAGAATAACCTCTAGAGAGGGTTGGTTCACTTAAAATTTATCTATTAAATCTGATTGATTTCTTGTTCTTAAATGAAAAAGGGTAGGAGAAATCAGAAGGGAAAACTTATTTTAATAGGGTGATGCACCTAAATATTTTGATATTCTTTGGGCACTATTAATCAAAATGAGAATGGAGTTCTATATTACCCTTACATAAATATTTCAGATGAAGGTGTATGCATCTTCAAATGATCTACAAGGGAAGAGAGGTGGAATGAGATAAGAAGGAATAGGTGGGGAAGGGACCTACCCAAAGGGGATGTAATCCCACTTAGTACTGGTACATAGTTAGATACACACTATTCATAACCCACATATGAAACCCAAAAAATATATAACTTAGAATTAATTTCCTCTATTCAGCTTCCAAGAATCTATTATTAAATATCAATTTCTTTTTAATGACATCCAAAACCTCATTTTATAGAAAATTATACAAAAGGCCAAGAGATTGGTGTTGAAATAATATAAAAAGATTAAGTGGATGTGAACTCTAGTCAATTTTGAGTTCAAATTAATTACAACATTCCAAGAAACCTTCCTTTTGGTGTTGAAACAAGAAGTGGGAGGAGATAAGGGTTAGTCTTGGTTGACTCAACTCAAGACTAACTCCTTTTACAATCATTTATTCATTAAATCCTTAATTCCACAAAAATTACATAATGAGCTCCAAATCTTGGCATTGAAAAGAATGGTGGGCCCAAGTTTGATAAGATAGATATCCTTTCATAAAATGCTATGCCATATGTCCAAAGAGAACTCCACTTAAGGTTCTTGCAAGTTGAGTTGTGACAAGAAAAGATTCCCTTTAGCATGGAAATCAAGAAACAAGCTATGACAAGTCAACCTTTACTAACTCCACTTGCATGCTTCTCCTTCTTGGAGTGGGACCCATCTTGATATCAAATTTCTTTTATTTTTCCAAAATTATTGCAATAGTTTTAAAGAATCTTTTAAGTTTCTTGTCTTTGCAAGAAATCCATTTTGTCATTGAAAAAATAAATGGTGGGCCCCATTGACTTAGTCAACTTTATTTTCATGAAATAACATTTTAAAAAAAATTAAAATATATGGATATTAATAATAATATCAGATATGTCATGTGGGAGTTAATTTGAGTCTATTTGGCATATCAAATGACCTTTTTATGATCTAAAATTTTAGACCTAGGATAATTTAATGACCTTTGAAAAAAAATTAGAAATTTTTGGATGATAGGGTAGTAATTTGGCCTTGATATGCCAAAATTACTAACATTTTGGCAACTTTCTGGAGTTGACTAGCTTTCTGGTCAAAAGAAGTTAGAATATCTAGAAAAACCTAGATAAAATTGGAATGGGAAACTATAGACACATACATAACAAAAATAAACAAGGATAAAACATGTACACAAGCACTTGAAGGGAAGTACAAAACAACTTGGAAAGGGAAAACAAAGCTAAAACATGTGTAGGATGCATTTAGAGGAAAACAACAACTGAAAGCAAAACTAATATGTAAATCTAGCCTGGTACTTTCCCCTCCCTCATAGATCAAAAGGGACATTCCTTAGGTCTCTTCCATGATGAGAAACCTCATGATGACATACAAGTGGTTTTTTGAATTTGAAACTTAGTGAATCATCATTTTTGCTTATTATGCTTGGAGAAGCTCCAAATATATCAGCATCAAACAAGTTCCTAATGTACACATGCTCATTTTGATCTTCAATACATATCCCTTACTGGTCTTCATTACTAGAAGTTGATTTGGCCCATGTTCCTTTAGGCATGGCTCTTAGTTGTTCCCTAACTGCTATATCTCATCAAGTGGCTTGACAAACTGATCTTTAGCTTCATCATGACTTTATTGAGGAAGGGTGGCTAGTATGATGTTGGAGTTGAGATAATAGTCTTCTAATTCATCCCAAAAATCATTAATTTCTTTCTCAAACACAAGAGTCTCTAGCTACCCAACAACAAGTTCTTGAAACTCATTCAACTCATATTCCATGGATTGATCACAATATTCCTCAAGACAAAAGGGAAGTTCATCAAAGAAAGTGAGAGGGAGCTCATCATGTTTACATTCTTCATCATCCAATGTTGACATGTTAAAATTGTCTATCTCATCCTAAAATACATAATACAATTTATGCCAAGTATCCTCATGAGTAGGTTCACCTTTAAGGATTTCAATAGCTACAAGTTCTTCAAGAGTTGTCTCTTCCTTTTCTTCTTGCTCAAACAAAGAGGGATCAAAAGATTTAACACTTTCCATGTCACCATGAAACCAATACAGGTCCTCAATATCTACTCATTTTGAATTTAGATCTTCTTCTTCACCTTTAAATTTTGAAATCTCATCTTCCCTCTCACATAATGTGTGTTCTCCTTTCTCAAAGGAGAGGGTGGGAGGGAAAGAACCATCCTTGACTAGATTGAAACACATTAGAACATCTTGATTCTCTTCTTTCCATTTATTTATCACTCAATTCTAATCAAAAGGGATTCTAGGTTCTTCTTCTTGAGGTAAAGTAGTATTCTCATCCATGCTTCCTTGGCTCAATATTTTTGTTCTCATCTCTAGCTCTTCAATTTTCCTAGTTAGATTGTCTTGGGATTGCTTAGCCAAACATTCTTCTTTGTATCTCAATTATTCTTTGTGAATAAAGGACTGATATTGAAGCTATTCTTGATACCTATTGAACTCATCCAACCCATTACACTCTTTTATTTGTTTCTTAAATTCCAACCTTATCTCCATAACACTCTTAGATTGACTAGGAGAAAAACAATTAGGAGAACTACTCGAGGTGATTCCATAAACAACATTAGATTTATGAAACTGATAGAGGGTATCATTAGAATAATATTGATCAAATGAATACTAATACATACCAAAAATTTTTGATTTTTTTGTGCACTTAGACTGCTTAACTAGCTTTTGGTGATGATGGATATCTTCTACTACACTTTTCCTCAGCTTCAAATTTCTTCAGATATGCAAAATATTTATTTATGGTCCCACCAGGCATGCCAAAAAATATTATCAACCTAGAGTTACACCCTGATTGAAGATGTACAAAAGCATCAAACCCTCACTCTCATTAAAATAATGAGATCTTCTCAGAGGGTGGGTTCCTCTATGTTGAGAAGAACCTCCAGATAGGGCTGGTTCCCTTAAGATTTATCTATTAAATCTAATTGATTTCTTGTTCTCAGATGAAAAGGGGCAAGGGAAACTAAAGGGGAAATTAGAAGGGAAAACTTATTTTAATAGGGTGATGCACCTAAATGTTGTGATATTCTTTGGGCACTATTAATCAAAATGAGAATGGAGTTCTATATTACCCTTACATAAATATTTTAGATGAAGGTGTCTGCATCTTCAAATGATCTACAAGGGAAGAGAGGTGGAATGAGATAGGAAGGAATAGGTGGGAAAGGGACCTACCCAAAGGGGATGTAATCCCACTTAGTACTGGTACATAGTCAGATACACACTATTCATAACCCACATCTGAAACCCAAAAAATATATAACTTAGAATTAATTTCCTCTATTTAGCTTCCAAGAATCTATTATTGAATATCAATTTCTTTTTAATGACTTCCAAAAGTTCATTTTATAGAAAATTATATAAAAGGCCAAAATATTAGTGTTGAAATAATATGATAAGATTGAGTGGATGTGAACTCAAGTCAATTTTGAGTTCAAATTAATTACAACATTCTTTAAATATCTCCTTTCTTTATCTTTTCAAGAAACCTTCATTTTGGTGTCAAAACAAGAAGTGGGAGGAGATAAGGGTTAGTCTTGGTTGACTCAACTCAAGACTAACTCCTTTTACAATCATTTATTCATTAAATCCTTAATTCCACAAAAATTACATAATGAGCTCCAAATCTTGGCATTGAAAATAATGGTGGGCCCAAGTTTGATAAGATAAATATCCTTTCATAAAATGCTATGCCATATTTCCAAAGAAAACTCCACTTAAGTTTCTTTCAAGTTAAGTTGTAACAAGAAATGATTCCCCTTTGCATGTAAATCAAGAAACAAGCTTTGACAAGTGAATCTTTACTAACTCTACTTGCATGCTTCTCCTTCTTAGAGTGGGACCCATATTGATATAAAATTTCTTTTTTTTTCAAAAATTAATACAATAGTTTTCTAGAATCTTTTAATTTTCTTATTTTTTCAAGAAATCCATTTTGGCGTTGAAACAATAAATGGTGGGCCCCATTGACTTAGTCAATTTTATTTGCATGAAATAGCATTTTTAAAAACTTAAAATATATGGATATTAATAATAATAATATCAGATATGTCATGTAAGACCTAATTTGAGGCTATTTGGCATATCAAATGACCTTTTTATGATTTGAAATTTTAGACCTAGGATAAAATAACCCTTTTGAACATTTTTAAAGCTCCTTGAGATAATTTAATGACCTTTGAAACCATTTTTGGAAAGTTTTAGATGGCAGGGTAGTAATTTGGCCTTGACAGGCCAAAATTACTAGCAATAACCTCTAGTAGAGTTGATGGTGTAATAAAAATATTGAGACTCATAAAAAGGAATGATAAGTAAATGTTCAATGGTAAGTATTTTCAAAACACCATTTTGTTGAAATTGATCAAAATTCAAAGGATTGGTACCTCCTTGAATCATATAGATAACACCATTATAAGGAAATCTAACACATTGGCATGTGGATAAGGCTATGACTCTCTTGTGATGTGTTCAAGGTCGATCAAGTAAGATGTTATATGATAATGAGAAATTAAATATCATAACTTTGATGTGAACCATGATATGGGTAAATTTGATAAGAATACAATGCAACCTAAGGAGGCATTTATTGTCTATCATATCCTTAACATGTACTTTTTGTAGATTTAAGATTACAATTATAATATCCAAGTGTTTTACTAAAGTCAAGGGAAGTAACTTAAGATCATAAACCTCCATTAATTAAGGTAAGATTGACTTTGTTATCTCATATTTGAAAACTAATGAACAATGGAGGATCATCTACACCAAGTAATATTTCATCAGGAATTACTAAAATGACAATAAATTTGAGTGAAAGAGAAGTATATACAATTTCATCAACATGGATAGATAATTATTCACACTATTGAAGGATGTTATCTTTAGACCCAAACAAAGTAGCTTTTTACTCCATAGGCAAGGGGTAGGGCATGTTAATTTTCAATAGAATTTGAATTAGATAATTACAATGATGAGGATAAGTTCTCATAAGTTTTAGAAAAGGAATTTGAGATGCGAGATGTGAAAGTTTAGTTATAGGATCAAATTCATCATATCCAATTAGAATTTTATCAGATAAAGGTATATAATTTTAAATTAAATCCTTTGAAGGCATAGCATAATTTCATGTAAATTGATGTTGGTAAGCTATATTTGATTGGAACTTAGCCAATATCGATTGACCAAGTGTGTCTATTTATGTTGATGTAGTTGAATCACTAGTTTTTTCTTTTGAAGGAGATGAATAAATCCTAAAAGTAAATGACTTTGGAATTTATGTGTGAGTTAATTTGGTTAGAGGAGGTATGGTTGATAAATGATGGATATAAGTCATTTGATTGGAAAAGTGTGAGTTAGTATATTATGTAGTTAAATTGGTTGGAATCATTTACGTGTGCCCCATTTTTGTAAAATTAGATGGGTAAGAATCTTGAATAGTATGACAATTTGGGAAAATTTTGTTGTTTTAAGTTGGATAAGGATTGATATAAGAGACTACTCTCCTCATATTATTCATATTGATGACATTCTCATCATTAATGTTAACATTGGGATCTATATAAATTTCAATATTATTGGTATTGTGAGGTTCAATAATACTAGCTTGATCATTAAGAAAGGGATCCTTATAAATATATAGGTGAGTATTAACTTGATTAAGGGATTCATGTTTAGTTTTAGTTTCATGAGCCTTATTTTCTACCTCATAATCTTTTTAACACATACATATGAGCATTTTTTGATCAAAATTAGGCCCAAGAAGATATTCAATCGCAAAGGTTCTTAGTTGGTGATAAGTTTCATGAGAATGGCCCCAAAATTTGTGTAGATCATACCAATTTTTGGTAGTGTGAGTAGGATCAAGATCTCATGGTGAAGTCCTAGGAAGATACTTTTGAATCTTTTCTAAGGAAAGTGGTTTATGAATGTATACATTATTTACTTGATAAAATGTAGAGCTAGGATGTGGATTTTTGGAAATTAATGGTGAAATAAAAGAATTCATCTAACCACTATGAGTAATGGCTTGAATGGTGTGTATTAAATCATAGGAATATGTAAAATAATCATTGGTTACATGTTGATTTTTATCTTTCATAAGAATTTAAGATATTATGGGAGCGTGTGAAGGCTTAAATTATCATATAAGTAAATCTTAACATTTGGCTCACTTGAGGGCTTCTTTTAAAGATTTTGGATAAAGAGTCATCACATGATATTATAATTTAGGGTGAAGAGAATTAGCAAATAAATGTAAAATATTATCATCTGACATATTATTCTTAGATTTATTAGATAAGGTTTTCCATTATTTAATGAACACTTGGACTGTTTTAAATTCCAATTGCTTACAATTGATAAAATTATCTATGTTTTTTTCATAAAAATCATTAGTTTAGAATTATTGAACTAATGCATTGACTAAGTCTTCTAAACTAGAGATAGAATGTGTTTTGAGATGATTATACTAGTCCAAAACATCACCTAAAAAGTTTTTAGCTAAGATTTTAGTACCATCAAAGGTATTAAGTTTAACCCAATATTTATATAAGTTTATAAAAGCTTTCAAATCCAAGGCTAAATTAGTGGATATTATAAATGATAGTGAGAACTATACTACCTATGTCAATGTTTGTAATTTGAGGAACTATGGGTTCATTTTGTAAATGTTTAATAGCCTTGTTAAGAAGTTGTGGTTGGGTTATAATATTACCATGTACATCTCTAAGAAGGGTGGGAGGCATTATGATTTGGCACCCCCCATTGATTAGGTTGAGGATGATTTTGGAAATGAATTAATTGGTTTTACATTTGCATCATTTGATTGGCACTATTATTTTGAAAAGTAGCCATTTGATTTAAGGCTTATAATAAAAATTGATTAGTGTAAATAGTATTTTGACTAGTAAAAGCAACATGGGATGCATTATCAATATGATAGGCATTGATAGTTAGATATGCACTAGTAGTTTGATTAATTAGAGTATTAATGTGGTCATTTTGAGTAGACCCATGAAAGTTCAAACCTACAATGAAGGTAGGAAGAGGAAGACATGCCAACATAGGAAGGAATAAAAAAAGAGAAATGTGTGATGGAATTCATAGGGTAATTTACCCCAACTCCTATAGAAAAACTAGGTGAAGGTGAAGGAAGATCCCAAATGTGAGGTCCTATCATGAGGTTATAGATGAATGTGAAATACTTACCCTAATTTTGAGGGTTTTCATTGATGAAAAGGATCATTCCAACAATATTTTCAAGATCACTTTCATCCTCTATTGTAGGTATGAATAGGGTATTAAGGTAAAATGGAGGAGTCCCATAGTTGGTGGTTCTAGTAGTAACATGGATGTTATTAAAATCAGTATTATCTACCACATGATAAGGTAGATGTGTCCTAAAGGCTTTATGAGGATTCATAAAACTCATCATGTTAGCATAATTTTTCAACACAAATTTTTCAAATAGGTGTTTCTTGATGGATAGATTGATAAAAGAAACTTATTTGGATATCTACTAAAATGGTAAAGGTTAACAAGTTGAAAATCAAATAGATTGATTCAATTGATCTACTTGGGAAGACATGATGAAATAATAGTCTGTAAACATAATGGATTGATCTAGTTGGGTAGATGAGATGAAATAATAGTTTAAAAACCTACTAGATTGAGGTGGCTGAGCTAATTGGGTAGACAGTATAAAAGAATAGTCTTCAAACCTACTAAATTGAGTTGGTCAATCTAGTTGGATAAAAAGGAGGAAATACTAGTTTATAAACCTACTAGATCAAGATAGTTGATCTATTTGTATAGATAGGTAAAATATTGGTTTAAAACCCCTACTTAATCAAACTAGTTGATCTAGTTAGACATATAAGATAAATGAATAATCTACTAAATCGATCTAGTTGATTTAGTTCTATAGGCAAGTAAAATTTTAAAATGTTTAAAATTGGATGATTTAGTTTATAAATAGAATTAAAATAATCACATTATATAATATTGATTCATGTTGGTTGATGTAATATGTTCACACACAAAAAACTAGATCTATTTGGTATGTCTAGTTGAAACACACATCATAGATCTTGCATCAACACTGGTTTATAAAGTCTACAATATAGTAGCTAATATCAACCAACAACCAAAAATTCTAAATTTATAACTACTAATTATAATTAATTAACTGAAAATAAGATCAGGAAGTTATACTAAAAGCTTATGTTTGACAATGTAAGCTTCCAAATATATTTGCTTGTCTATTGGATAGTGGCAACCCAATGTTTTAGAGTGATAACTATGGAGGAAGTGTCATTCTCATAGCCCACTAAACCCAATTTCATTGGTAAACTAAAAGTATCTTCTTAACACTAAACATTAATTAATGCACCATACAATCAAATGGATGGTTAGATTCCTAAGGTTCAATACAAAAATAAATCCTAGATGTTTCTAAAATGTTGTGAGGTATGTGGAAACTAAAGATTATGTTTAGATCTATAATTTGGATAGGAGTATTGGGTAAATCCCCTCATGCCATGATATTTAAAAATTATAGACAAAGATAATAAATAAAACATTATATATCCCTTCATGATAATAGCTAAATAGTTTTAAAACTATTGGTATAACTTTTCTAGGGAAAACTAGGCAAGATGAAAATAAAGGCAAAAAAATTAACTTGTCAAAATCCAAGTTACAATTTCTAAAAGAAAAAAACAAGTAGCTAATTATTTGTTTCAAAAGTGAAATTTATTGTAATTACTATGAAAATAGAGATTAATTTCCTTTTACTTATACTAAAAAAATAATACATACAAAACAAGATTGAACAGGTCAATCTAATTGAGCAAATAACATAGAATAAGATTGAGTTAGTCGACATAGTCTATTAGAAAATCAAACCCAAAAAAACTAAATTGAGTAGATCAATTTAGTTTGGTGGCATAAACATATACATAGAACTAGATCGAGCTGGTTGATTTAATTTATTATGTGAGTATAGTTTGATAGAACTAACAACTAAGTAAAACAATAAGGAATTTTTTGAATTTTGAACTAAAAGCAAGAATTTAAAATTGATTAAGATTGACAAAATGTAAATTCTAAGTTCTTAATAATGATTCTATAAAATAAAACACAATCAACTAGGTTAATTTAGTTATATTTTTGAATTTTTATTTATTAGGTCCTCAAAGTAGGATTTTAATCCTATAAAGGTAAAAATTTGAAAACATAATTAATAAAAAAAATTGGCCAAATATATCTATTTTATAAGATTGAAAATATAAATATTATAAACTAAACAAACTTGAACAAATTGATTTAGTTGACTATAAGTAAAATACATAAAATAGGAAAAATGACTAGATTGCCTAGTTTAATTTAGTTAGTTAAAACTAAAAGTTACAAGTATCACAAAAATAAACATAATCAATCAAATAAATTTAGTTAGATGTAAAATTTAGAAGATAATTTAAATGACTGGACTGACTAGTTTACTTTAATTAGATGAAATTGGACCCTATAAATAGAAGATAAAAATTATGTCGATTGGCATGACCTAGTTGGTTAAAAACCTTGTACCTATAAATAGATAAAATGACTAGATCAACCAGTTTAATCTAATTAGAAGAAAACCTTGGACCTGTAGATAGATAAAAATACTAGATTAACTAGCTAGATCTAGTTAGTTGAAAAAAAATATTAATAAAATAAAACTTGATCGACCAACTTGATCCAGTTGATTATGACTAAAAATTTAAGAATATAAGGGTTAAATTCATGTTGAGTTCACCATAATGTATTCAATAAATTAGGATAGATATATAACTTGTCTTACTTAGTGAATTTCAAGCTCAGATAAGGTAATCTTACCAATAACTCATTGCATAGTTATTTATATTAGGACATGACCAATTAGGATCCACTAGACCTATCTAGGGATTTCTTATCACACAATGCCATTAGAGATGGTTCCAAAGCCTCTAGTCAAGTATCACCATATAATAACCCTTATTAGTCATATAATACATAAAATAAATCTAATATAGTTCTCAATAAATCTTTTGGCATGAAGGGGGGTAGTTAAAAAAAACAAAACATAACATGCAAAGGAAAATTCTACTCAAGTCAATGTATAGGTATTATAATAAAGGAGTAAATCATTTAACTTATTACTTTTTATAATGTCTATCTAAAAAAATGATAGAGTGAGAGGTAAGAATACTTACCTTGAATGAACCTATCATGTCTCAATCTTTCCCTTGGCCAATGCTGATTTTCAATAGGTTTTTGTGGCTTTGTAAAGATCGTACTAAATCAAATCTAAGATAAAAGACTCCTACTTTACATCTAAGACTTTTTCACAAGACAAGCTTATTTCCTTCCAAGTAAAAATCCTAAGCAATGACTCTTCAAGTGTATAATTTACATAATTATGAGTTGTAATAATGTGAAAATGAATTTTTCTCTATATTGTATTGAAGTAAAGGTGGTACTTATAGTCAAGAATTGACCCTAAACCCTCTAAAAAGTTTAGTTGACATGATCAACCAAATTATTTTTTTAGGTGGGAAAAGTAGTCATTGGGTCTCAAACTAGGTTGGTCAGGCTGACTTAGTTCTATAACATGTGTTGAATACTTTATAATAAGATTGACCCAATTGACATAGTAAGAAAATGAATAAAAAGGGTTTTTGCTTAGTGAGGTGTTATTTCAAAAGGTAAATTTCTCAAGGAAGTGGATAAATGGGATTTAAATGCTTAGGAAGTTAGATAAAAGTGACTTGTAGTGGGTTTAGGTAATGGTATAGGCACCAACAATCTTGAGAAGCACTAAAGGTATGCCCACTCCTTTCCTTGTGCACCCTTCAAGGTGTGCATTCAGAGAGATTAAAACTCAATAGGTTCTTACAAGAGATAAAGTGTCATTAAATGATAGTGTTTAAAAATATTGTGTATACAATTACCAAAGGAGGTGTACTCATAATTTAAATGGATTGGTGCATTGAAACTAGTAATAGGGTTGAATTTTTTTGTTTCCCATGTAATATGTAGCAATATTAGTTTTAGGTAATAAAGGTTTGAATACATATTATATGCCCCCATTATAATTATGAAGTAGTGATGTGTCCAATGGGAGGGTTTTTGATATAGAATTAGTTATAGTAGCACCTAAGGAATCACCATCACTAGGTGAGCAAACCTTAGCTTTAACATGCTTATTTATTTCATCTCTTATAACATACCAAAATCCATGTATTAATCCCTTGTTATTAAGTTATTAACTAATGCTTCTTTGTAACAGAAAGCAGGAATTCAAGTTCCAATGAGGAAGAAGAAGTTAAAGAGAAGAATGAGAAAGGAGTCAACATAGAGGAGAAGTCTGAAAATAGTGAACATGACTCTGAGGAAAACCAGCAAGTGTTTGAGGATGATAAAGTCCTAGATGACCCTGTTGAGGACCCTATTTCGATAAATGAGAGGGAAAACATAGTTCAGGCTGACAACCAAGAAACGGACTTGGGAGTTCAAGCTGAAACTAAGGAGCAGAATCAAAGGGGAAGAGAGGACCACATTGAAGAAGGCGGGAACAATCCTAATAAGAACACAGAAGAGTGGAGTGATAAAAGGCAGAACGATGGAAGGCACACACCTACGAGATGGGTTAATTGCAAAGCAGAGGCTATCCTCCAACTCGATTCATGGATGTTTAAGGAGATAATGGATCTCAAAAGGAAAATGGAAATAATGGAAGACAACCAGAAGGCAGTTTGGAACAAAATCAATAACATGGAAAAACAGATGAGAGACATCCCCATCAAGCTCAAAGACTATGAGAACAACCTAAGGGAACTCATCAAGGAGAGCAGAATGAAAATGGAGGAGGTTACATCTAACATATGGGCTACAGCTGTTAATAATGGAAAAAGAGCTAATGAGGAGATCAAATCCTTGGAGGGGCCTAGCAAGAGGATGAGACAGAGCTCAAAAAAGAAAGCTATGCAAGAGGGAGCCATGTCAGCGGCTATTACCATTCAAGATACTACTGTGAAAGGTAAGGAAGTAGTGAAAATGATTTTGGAACTGGAATAATAGATTGGTTCTTCTAGTTGGTTGTGTTATCTGGTCATGTTTCTTGGTTTTTTGTAATCTTTTGACTATGGTGTAGCCAGGTCTATGTAAAACCTGGGTTATGACTTATGGTCTGTCCGGTGGTTTCAGGTCCATATAAAACCTATTTATGTTACTTCTTTGTAGTAGGTTTTAGGTTTTGTCTGTGGTCGTAAATGCTTCATCTTTCTATCTTTGTTTCAGGGTTTTGGGGTCCCTTCAAAACCTATTTTTACCTTAATCTAAAACTAATGCTTCTTTGTCCTCCATTTGAATATGAGCTTTTTGGTTAACATTTTCCATTGATTATAAATGAAAGATTTAGAATTTGAAACAAATTATAGCAATTGCAAAATATGAAACCCTAAGTCAAATCAAGGTTTTCCATGCAAAAGACATAGAGTTCAGGTTCACCAAATGTTTAACCCTAAAATGAGATGATTCAATATAGTATAAAGTTAAGAATATAGAAATGAATAAGCACAAGGGTGTTAAATAGATCTATATCAAGCTAATTAATTACAAACTCAAATAAATAATATTTTAAATTTAAATACTGAGATATGCTAAAAATGATAATTACAACTATTGATTAATATAATATTGAAATTAAAATAAGAGTAATTATTTGGTTTACTATGTGCATGCAGATTTGATATGGAACAGGATAGAAATAGATTGGATCAATGCCTTGGATCAGTCATCATATTCTAGAAATTTGACTTTTGTAGCCTTGAACACTTGCATCAACCTTAGATGGTTACATCAACACTTTTGTCTAACTTAGATGCATGTGTCTAGTATGGAATACCTTATGGATCTATATTCAACCACCTAAGATATTATGGCTTATGTGTCACCTTTTTTCTGGTATGTTGAAATCTAGATCATGGACTATTGCTCCTTGTCAAATAGTAAAACTCTAGTTTTTCATCTTCATAGTGGTTATGGGAAAATGTGTTAGTGGGTTCATAGTTTAAAATTAACCCCAAATATCCCTTTATCAATGGGTTTTACCTACATATCTACTACTCAAAACAGGGCCTCATACTAATTTAATTTTCCCTTACATGTTGGCTTGTGTGTGCACAAGGATGAAATATGTGGAAATCAAGTACAAAAGTAACATATCTTGTAACTTGACAAATATGGCTCATTGAGTGTTATTTCATTACTTTATGCTTATAGATGTTTTTTTCATATGATTGATATGGCAATAGGATAAAATAGGGAATCTTTGTTGATGCACACAAAGTCTAGGTTCTAACTAAGGATAACCATTTTGACCATGTTGTAAGGTTTAGGAAAAAACTATCACAAAATGAGAACTAGAATAGAAAATGAAACATTAGATTAAACACATGAATGCATTCTTTGTATTCATCATGAAGGAATTTTGAGATTTACATCAAGTTTCAATGACAATATTTTGATTAATATTTGGCAACATAACACTTCATCGCATACAAATGGAGAGAAAAAGAATCATTACAAAAATCACAATGTCTTTGTACCAAAATGAGGAACCCTGAATAGAAATACATTTTTCCATAAATAGTAAGAATGGGTTGACCTCTCAATTTCCTCTAGTGTCCATTCATCTTCCCAAACATTTCAAAATAAGAAGATACAAAAGAACTAAAATCTGTGTCTTGCCTTCACCATGGACCTAATCAGGTTTCGAAGGTGTAACTAAAAATAAATGAATGCATTTAGTATTTTAGAAACCCAATTAGTATTTTTAGAAGCAAAGAAGATAATTTATAGTTAAAGGAGACCAAATCAGGGTAATTTTTCCCATTTAATAATGTGTGGAAGGCAATGTGCATTCCAAGACCATTTCAAGATTTCAATAACTTATTAAACATTGAGGCATCAAATCAAACTAAGCACAAAACAAATTAGGATTTATTCTCTAAACACCACTATGTGAGCAAATCATCTTTGTTAAGGACTTAATTAGAGATGAAACTCCAAATAACACTCTTTGTCCAATGTTTATCATGTTGGAGACCAAGTCAGTTTTTTATCCCATAAACTAAAGAACAAAAAAACACTTAACACCATGACCTATTTGGGAAATAAGTCCTAATTAACACTATGTGAATAATTCATATTCACCAAAGACCATCTCCAAGCCTATGTGAGCTTTTGGCTCTAGCTAACAAAGGTTTTTCCAAGTTTGAGTGTTTATGATCTAATCAAGAAACTAAAACTTGATTAAAATTACAAAACATATTTGGTCATTTCCAAGACCTATTCAAGAAATAAAAACCCAAATACCATTGTCAAAGCATTCAGTGGTCGCATAGACTAATCAAGGTCTCTAAACCTATTTACAAATATTATGAAGAATCGATACATTTAAAACCTAATCAGTGAATACACACCTAATTATCAAAGGAATAATTTATAAGACAACTTGTTCAGGCTTCTAGTGTTTCATTATAACTATAATTTTAACCATTATCACACCAGACCTAATTAGAATCTATAAAATTTTGCTTAGGTCTAAAAGTTTGACATCAAAACATAAGGACAAAACTATTCTACAAGATGAAAGATGAAAATGGAAGATGTGAACATTAATATGAGAATGCCATGAGGAGAATGGCCAACCATGGAAATCAAGGAAATCACCTGGAATACTAGACACACAAAACTAAACAAGTAAACAATGACTTAGAAATAAACACTTTATTTTTATGTGATATAGGATAGCTTGTCCACCATGGATGCTCATGCATAGTTTTCTCACTTGAATCTTGATTGAATGATTTTTTAAATTTCCTTGTGATTTTTTAGGTCTATTCTAGGTGAGGAATGAATGAGGGTTAATATTGTATGTGTGTGTGTGTGTGCGTGTAAATCCCTTATAGAAATATCTCACATTAAATAACTTAGGTCAACCATATGTATACATTTAATTTATAAATTTTATGACTTTAGGGCACTAGAAACTTGTGTTGGAACAAGACATTTGCATCAACATAGGCATCTGACTAGGACACAAGTGTTTGGGAAGCTAAAAAATAGGTACAAGTCCAAAACTTGTTGAGATAGAAGATAACTAGGTCTACAGTAATATGACCATGATAGAAGGCTTGGGTTATTAGAATAACATTAGTTAAACTAAGAGATATGTAATTTGACATAGAGATATAGTATATGTGAATATTTCAATAATTTAAGTGTCTAAAAGTTGAAGGTGCATCCATGATATGTATTTTCCAAGTGTAAAAGATTTAGGTGTTATATAATTTAAATTTAGTGTCTACACGGGTCATGATATCATTAGGAAGATATGTCCCTCTTATTTTGATGGTCATAAACATATAATCACATCCATCAAATATTTCACCAAATGTATGAAAGCCATCCCCTTACATACATAACTAGGAAAAAATATCTAAGTTCATTCTAAATAACCTCATTTTATGTTATGATATCCCTTCTACCATCATTTTTGATAATGGTAAGTCCTTCAAAAAAATATGTCAAATCCTTATGTAATCAATTCAATATAAAACATAAGTGGTCCACACCCTATTACCCCCAAGTTAATGGATAAGTCAAAGCCTCCAATAAAACCCTCATTAAAATCCTCAAGAATATTGGCAATGATGTAGGTTAGAATTGACATCTTCAAATTTATCCTACCTATGGGCTTATCATACCATCATTCATACACCCATAGGGTGACACTGTATTTCCTTATCTTTAGATCTAGAACATATTACCCATTTTGATCAAGCTAACCTCTTTGTGAATCTTCATGCATGAATAGATTAGTGATGAGGAATACAAAGTTGTGCAGTTGCATGAGTGATAACTCCTTGATTAAAAAATATCAATGCACTAGATCATATGAAGGCTTATTATAATAGGTTATGATGAAGCTAAAACAAGTGCATAAATCTAGAGTTTGAAATTAGTGACCTTGTCTTTAAATAAAATAAACAAAATGTGTTACATTCTAATTTTATTCTAGACTCAATAATCTATTAAATTTCTAGATTATGTGGTTAATGATTGGTTAATTTATTATGTTAAAGGGTTGCATTAGTAATATGCTAATTTTGAACAATATTTATTACTTATGATCATGGTCATTAACTTGTTTTTAGATGTTCATATTCTGTTATGGTACATTATGATCATGATTATTTAGTTATTTAGTTACAGCAGTTGATTATTCATGATATGGTCTAACTATTATTTATTGTGATAAGGTGGATGCATTATGGAGTCTAGACTCTTAACTATGACTGCAATAGGGTATCATCAGAGAGGATGGAGTAGATAGAGATGATTAGGGGATGAGAGAAGAAGTTGAAACCCTGCACACACCACTTAGTTATCAATTTGCATCTTTGTTGATTAGTTAATATTATTGTTTATAGTATGCATTATATTGCTAATGTGTTTCTTTGATTGATAATGATTGAGTATCATTTATGTATATTGATTTAATCTATTTTGAAGTGTTTGGGATTTACTTGCATATTTATCACATTTTTCTAGGTTGTAATTCACGTATATAATTGTTGAAACTTGTGCATTAATATCCTTTGATTATCTTGTTAATGTGTGAAGTCAAATATTAGCATGGGTTACAAAATTATCTTTATTTCATTATATTGACTTGGCATTTATTGAACTTGAGACACCATCTCTTATATACATGATACAACTAGTCATTGGTCATATCATGTATATAATGTAATGGATGGCCCTAGACATAATTGGCTCGACCCTGCCCTTGGGAGAGGGTGGCTATTGGCTATATATCAGGTTGGCACACTCCCCTTTATATACATATGAACTGATAGGTGACTTCAAGGCATTTTATTTAGGCACTCATGTTGATGATCCCCCTATCTCCCCATCTAGTTAAAATGTCAATGTTTAAAGGTGGCATGATGATGTTTTAAATAGATAACAAGTGTTAAATATTTGTTATGTTTTAATCAAGGTTACCAATATATATATATATACCTTAACACTATGTTTGAATTAATAAGGTTATAATTTTTTTAAACAAAGAATGATTATTGTTGCAGGTCAAAATGCAATCTTTGGACTATAATGTTAAAATGATTATTTAAATTGGAATATACTAAGAAACTAGGGTTTTGAACTATGGAATTTTTAGACTATTCGAAGCCATGGTTTTGAACTAACTAGACTACTAATGGGTTTTGGTGAGCCATCATGCCAAAATTTTAGAAAATAAATGTAGAGATAGATATTATGTTAGCAAAGTCCTAGTTTTATGGAGTTTTATGGAGATTTTATGGGGTTTTTGGCATGCAAAATTTGAAGTAGATGGAGAAATATGGAGGCAGAGGGGGTTTGGATAAGAAAGATGGTACATGAGGAGAGCCAGGAAAATAAATAACTTGGTTCATTGCACTATCTGGAGTGTATATACAAGTATGCTTTGTTGAAAATTTACTTCTAGTTTTACCATTATGAATGTGATATCGAAATACACTAGTGTGTCATTTATTTGTTGAATTGGGTTATTATTTTTTGTATAGATATTTTAAATTTTTGTGTGTGTTTTTTTGCACATGTGTGTGTGTGTGTGTGTGGATAACCCTGAGGATGGGTATAACCCATCCACAAGTTTAATACATATATATTCCACCCATTCATAAAACATTGTGTGTATTTTATAATATTGGATATATATATATAGATAAAACCTAGGTGTTTTGAGATTAGGGTTTTAGGTTTTATGAGGAATGTTATGTTTGATTATGTTTTAATTAATCAATCTCAGAATAATTTATGAGTTATTTGTATGTATGTATGTGTGTGTACAAGGTTTATTTGTAAATGACCCTAGGGATGAGTTTGACCCATCAACATGGCCAAATATAAATAAGTTATACCTTACCAAAAACGGTTGTGCATGTTATGAATTATAAAGGCCATATAATATTTAGGGTTTTATTATAATATTTGTTTTGACATAGAATAAAAGGAGATGATTGAGAATTTGTATTTTGTTCAACTCTTTTGAATTTTGGGTGGATGGAATGACCTGGGTATATTCTTTCATGTTCATTTTATAACTCTTTTGAATTTGATATTTATTAGTAAAAAAGGTCTAGTTATAAATGAATTTTCAAACCCATTAAAGGCAAAGTGATTATTCAATATTCACATGTGTGATTTTTTATTTAAAACATGGTTAAGTTGAGTTGACTTAGAAATGGAATTACATAGAAGAATAAATAGGGGTCGAACCTAAACTATGTATTGGTGATTTTTTTTTACTTAAATGTTCAAATTGTTATAGTATGAAATGTTTTTTAGAAAAATACTTGGCTAAGTGAGTTTGAGAAATTTGATTTTATAGGTTTTTACATAAAGACCATCTTGAATATTATAGGTTATAGTTTGAATATATTCATAAAGAATATAAGACTATATTTTTGTTAAAATATATTGATTTCTTAAATTAGTATTATCTAATTTCAAAAATAGTTAGAGGATTGACTTAGTAATATGGGGTCGATCATGTAGCTTTTAAGGGAATTTTGTGAGATGTATGGTGTTGTGTCTTTTTAAAGGATAGTTATATGGGAAATTTAAATTGTAAATATATGTCTTTAAATATTTTGATTATTGATTTAAACCTATAATTTTGAGTGAATCAATAAGATGAATTTTTCAACTCAAATTATATTGGTGTGTGTGTTATGGCCTTAATGGATTTAATCCATTGACATATATATATGTATATATATACATATATATATATATATATATATATGTATATATATGTATGTATATATATACATATATATATATATATACATATATACATATATATATATATATGTATATATATATATACATATATATATATATACATATATATATACATATATATATATACATATATATGTATATATATATATACATATATATATATATATACATATACATATATATATATATACATATACATATATATATATGGATTAAATCCATTACGACACACACACACACACACGAGGTCAATAGATTAAATCTCTGTGTGTGTGTGTGTGTGTGTGTGTGTGTGTGTGTGTGTGTGTGTGTGTGTGTGTGTGTGTGTGTGTGTGTGTGTGTGTGTGTGTGTGTGTGTAGTCATTTTACATATAAACTTAAAGCTATGTATTATCTAATGTTTGCAGGGATTGTACACTATTATATTTGAATATAAGTTCTACCTGGAAATAAACTTCTATACATTGTATGAATACTTTTATCTTGCTGGTTATTGTATGAGTATTTAAATAATGGTTACACTTGTGAATTCATAATGTAGAAGTGCTATTCATTACTTAATAAATTATAAGGATCTCATGATATATTAAATAGACTATTAAGTGACTATTTGAGAAATAATATTTTTTGTATTTGATTACTACTTTTATAAATAATCTGAACATAGTGAAAGTTGGATTTTAATCATAAGACCATTATTTAAATGGAAGATTAAATGATTATTAATTTTGTTTCTATATTAAATAAATCAGCTATTTTATATTAAAAGATATAATTAAAGTCAGTCAGTTGATTTATAACATTTCAAGGTATGTGATGAAAATTATGGTATTTAATGATTTCCTCATATTGATTTGTGTTGTGTCATTTTTATATGGATATCTAGTACCTGAATATTTTGATTTAAGTATTATTAATAGTTGAATGAATTTGGTATTAATAACTCTAAGAAAGTAGGTGAGATGGACATCACTACTTAGTGCCACTAATACATAGATTGGAGTTATTCAAATGAGTTGTGTGTGTGAATTTGATTGGTCTTGAGATCTAAAAAATTATATATAAAATATAGAGCAAATAATATTTATGGTTTGAACATTATCAATTCACCTATTTGATTTAGCTTGCATATATTGCATGATATCATGTTAGAATGTATTTATTTATGATATGTTGCATGTGATAGTTATCTTACAACACATGGGTTTCTAGTTGACTTTCTTGATTTTTGCATTATCACTATCTGTCCATTTGTGAAGGGATGGCAATTCCCTTATTGGGAGATTGTGTGGGGGATCAATGGTCCATGGTTAATGTGAAAAATCACTTGGATGATACTCTCCCTCCTCTTCTAGTAGTCAACTGATAGAGGATTTACTTAAGATTACTTTTAAATATTAACAAGTTCATTGAGACTCGTATATTATGTGAAATATTATATATTTATAATCTGATATTTAGATATGCAATATTGTATATTTATAATATTTGATGTTAATTATATAATAGTAGTAGTTGGCTATTTATATCTAAACCTATTGTAATATTTAAACCAGTAGTGGTTTATTTATTAATTTGGTTAATTTAGTATTATTTTATATTTTACTTGTGAAAGCAAATAAGTATTTTTATATGGTGATTATTAGCTAAATGGATCATATGGTTAACCTGATCCTTAATGGATTAGTTTAAATAAATGATGCATTTATTTAATGATCATTAGTACTTAGAATCAATAAGGTTAATTGTATATGAGTTTTAAAAAAATAATTTAATTCTAGTTTCACCCTGAGGGGTTGTTACATTATGGTATCAGAGCTAAGGCTCAAACTCTTAGACTCAATGAGTCTATTAA
Organism: Torreya grandis; assembly: GCA_037957365.1. Lineage (NCBI taxonomy): Eukaryota > Viridiplantae > Streptophyta > Pinopsida > Cupressales > Taxaceae > Torreya > Torreya grandis. Next base: position 508,165 of record JARHVA010005744.1, on the reverse strand, counting down.
TGTATTTTTATTTTTTTATTATCAGAAATAATAATGTCATGTTGAATGCCAAATGGTGAGGGTACATCCAATCCCAGTAATACTAACCTTTTAGTTGACCCAAATTAGTTTGTCACTGAATAAATTGTAAAGTTTGATCAAATTCTCATAGCCATGAATGAGACTAGGGACAAGATAGTTGCCATTGAATAGGAAACTCATGGTCATGTAGAGAAAAATAATCAGAATGAACCTAAATATCATCCTACTAAGAAATAAGTTCCTCAAGAACCTAGGCAAGAGGAGGTGTCTCAAGATGCAAGAGCACGTGTAGCTACAGAGCTTGCATAGGACATGAATAAAGTTAATCCACCCAAGTACAATAGAACCATTTTTAGAGATGGAGTAAAAACATGGATAACTTAGATGGATAAGTATTTTGAGATATAGAATTACTCTAAATTTATACAAGTAGTTTGACGAGCTTACTAGTTGGGTGATGAAGCAACAACATGGTGGGCAAACAAGAAATTAGAGATGAATCTTGACTCAAGTACCACCATTGGGAATAGTTTGTGACCTTGATCAAGTCATGATGGTTGCCTAAAATCTATTTTGATAAAAAGATGATAATTTTTTAGAACCTAAAGTAAGGAGACCTTTCAGTGAATGATTATTGGGAGCAATTTACCAAGCTCCTAAAGTATGTATCTCAATATCAAGCAGATGAGAGGTTTCATATCAGGAAATTCATTATGGGATTAAACCCCCAAAATTAGATGTGAGGTGGATGTGCATATTCCATCCACTATGGATCAAGTCTTTTAAAAGGTGATAAAACAAGAGAATAAATTGAATTCACTTAATCAAGTCAGAGAGTTCATAGAAAAGTTTAGCAATGATTTAGGAAACAAGAAACCAAGAAATGGTTTCAAGGGAGGTCTTAAGAGAAATCAAAAATATAATAGGAAAGGACCACCTAATGGATGATTCATTTATGGAGGTGATCATTACACTAGGGAATGTACCCAAGGGAAATTAGATGGTAAGAATAAGGGTTCTAATTCATAGCAAGGATATGCTAGTAGAGAATTCATGCAACCATTGACAACCATCAAGATGAGTTTCAAGGTTCTCTTATTGAGCTATCAAGGACTTTATTTGGTCATCTAATTTTATTTTTTATTGACAAAAGATATTCTAAATTTTTTATTTCTCCTAAAATGCTTAACAATTTATCTAAAAAAGTTAGAATTATAGAAAATACATGGTCAGTTCAATACAAGAATGAATCTAAGGTCAAGGTCAATAAATGTTTGGTCAAAGCTAAGATCAAACTACACAAATTCACTATAGTATTATATTTTCTTGTAGCACCACTAGGGTCATATTATGTGATCTTAGGATTAAACTAGTTAGCTTAGCATAAATCTAAGGTAGATTTTTTTCTTAAAAAGGTTGAATGTCTTGATGATTCAGTTGAATAAATCATAGATAAAAGGGTGTCAAGCATTTATTATTGAGATAAATGAGATGGAGGAATCAAAGGAACCCTCCATCGAAGATTTTCCTTTTCTCCAAGATTTTTGAGATGTTTACCCCCTAAAAGAGAGTTTAATTTCTCAATTGACATCATTCCTGGGTCTAAACCACAATCTAAATCCCCCTATCAAATGAAGAAAATTGAATTGGTAGATTTGAAGGCTTAACTTCAAGAGTTATTGTATAAATTTTTTATTCAACTAAGTGTATCACCATGGAGTGCACTATTTGTGTTTTTTATAAATAAGGATGCAACCCTTCACCTGTGTATTGATTACAAGATGTTGAATAAGGGAACAATTAAAAATAGGTATCCTTTACCTCATATTGATGATATATTTGATCAAATGTGTGGAGCATTAATTTTTTCAAAAATTTATCTTTGAGTAGGATATCATCAGTTAAGGATTTGTGAGGAAGACATTCCAAAAATAGCTTTCAAGACTTGTTATAGGCACTAGGAGTTAATAATTCTTCTTTTTGGGGTAATGAATGTACCAGTAGCATTTATGAATCTCATGAATAGTGTGATCAAGGATTATCTAGATTATTTTATGTTGGTCTTTCTAGATGATATCCTCATCTATTCATAATCTGAAGAGGAACATCTAGAACATTTGAAGTTGGTTTTATAATGGTTATGGAAACATAAACTTTTTGGGAAGCTGTCAAAGTGTGCCTTCCTTTAGAAAAAGGTATTGTACCTTAAGCAAGGAATATTTGTGGATCCTTCAAAGATTAAATCCATTATGAAGTGGTCAGAACCTAAAAATATCCATGAAGTTAGGATTTTTATGGGTTTAGTTGGATACTATAGGAAGTTTATTCTAAGCTTTTCTAAGATAGTAAATCGTAATACCTCTCTTCAACAAAAAAATATATAAATTCATATGGTCAACAAAGTGTAAGGAAGTTTTTTAGGAACTAAGAGAGAAGGCTTACCTCAACACCAGTGTTGAGAGTTCCCAACCCAAATGGCTAATTCTTAGTAATAATCGATGCTTCAGGAGATGGTTTTGGAGGATTTCTCATGAAAATAGGTTTTGTTTAAGTTTATTAGTCTATAAATTTGAAGTTGTATGAGGAAAATTATGCCTTGCATGATTTGGAATTGGTTGAAATACTTCCTGTCTTACAATTTTGGAGGCATTATCTATTGGGAAAATCATTTGATATCAATACTAACAACTTGAGACTCAAGTATATCTTCGCCCAACCTAACCTAAATGCATGTCAAAGGAGATGGTTAGAGTTCTTGGTATATTATGATTTTGACATTAATTACATAAAAGGCAAAGAAATTAAGGTTGAAAATGCTCTTAGTCATCAAAGGTATATGGCAACTTTGATTACTATCATGAGTACCGTTCATGATTGGGTAGTTAAATTCCCTCTAGGAAATGAATTTAATGAATAGGTAAAGTTGTCATTGGCTCAAAATACTTAGGATACTTAGTATAAAGGATACAAATTCAAGAATGATGTATTGCTTAGGTATAAAAGAAGGATTTATGTACCATATAAGGATAATTTGAGGATTTTAGTACTCAAGGAACTACACAATACTCCTTATTCATTCCATCCATGTGTGACTAAAATCTTGGTAAAGCTAAATCCATTATATTTATGGAAGGGAATTAATAA